>UELV01115166.1:2470-39985 GCA_900490015.1 Megastigmus stigmatizans | reverse complement strand
ATTCCAAAATATTTTTAAAATTTCTAAATTTTTTATATTATAGCTGAAAATTTCTAAATTTTTTCACTTTTTTTCGTGAAAAACATGCCATATTTTTTTTAAGAGTGTTTTAGCAAAAAATCGGTATCACCATTCGAAAGAACAGCTCAATATACGTCGGATATGATCTTTTTAAAATGTTTCAATTTTTTTTTTAGTTGAAAAAAATCCTTGAAAAAGATGTTGAAAATTCGAGATCTTGGTCGTTAATGGGTTAATAAGAATATGGAGGTGTTTCGTTTCTTTGTGAATATTTTTTATTATTGGCCACGTTGCGTGCCTGAACTATATTGACGCGCAAAAATGATTTTTCGAACCGATCAATTGTTAATTTCGTCCAAGATAATTGAGCCAATCATCGATGTAGCTAATACATAGAGTAATTAACGCAGGTTATGCATTACCGCAACTTGCTCATTAAAGTCCACAACAGCTCCTTCGATCCATAATTCAACTGGCACAACTTTCTAAAATCAAAAGCCCGCGCGCGTCTCGTCCGTACTTTCTTCTCCATCCCCGGCCCATCATCCCCTCAACATCTCTCCACATCCCCACACGCGCACACATATACGTATATATATATATAGACTCGCGCAAATCCTACCCCATCGAGAACAGACATATACATAGTCTATATAGAGTCGGAGGGGTCGGCCAAGGCATATCGTCTATCCGCAAGAACGCAGACCGGTGTAGTTTTAATCCGTAAAACCCCACCGTCTATGTATATATATATATATATATATACTACTATATACACTGCACGCTCACAGCACTTGTACACATGTATTTACAAACACCAGTGTGTGTGTGTACGTAGAGAAGAGCGAGTTTTGGGAGATCTCGTTACTTAAGAGTCGCCGAGGGCCTAATTTACGGGCCGAAATCGGAGCCGATGGCGCGGAAGGAGACGCGAGAATGCGAGGGATGCTGCTGGTGGTGCTGCTACCGAGGAGAGCTGTTATACGGCGCGAGAGAAGGAAGAATAATACGCGGAGGGGGGTTATGTGATGTTGCGGCAGCTCGATTGGGGTGGAAGTCAGTGTAGTGCCTTTTATTAACCGACCGACGGGGATTTGGTATTCGCTTCTCCTCCTACTTCTTCTTCTTCTTCTTCTACTTCTACTTAATTGAGACAACGATGATTAGATTTCAGACTTGTTTTTTTTTTTTTTTTTGAGACGAGAGTTTGTGACTCTCGGCGTTTCTTAATTGGCAAACTTGACTCTGTCTGCGCTTTTTTACGCTGCGTGGATTTGAGTGATACGTCGAGTGCAAGGACTGGCGATAGTCATCAACTTGGACGTGGAAATATTTTTAAAAGCGTGAAACTTAATTTTACAATTAAAATCTCTTTCTCTGTATAATTGTGATTTTAAATAGTGTAAAGAGAAAAATGACTAGAAACAGCCATTTTTTATTTTCAAACACTGGTAATTCTTAAAAATTCAATTGCTTAAGAAGATAACTTATATAAGCAGTTAAACTTTAAAAAAGTAAAGAAAACATTGAAATATGCGAGTTAGCAGATGGATGCAGGCATGGTTTAAAGAGGAGCTCGGAGCTTTCGGACGAACAAAAAAAAAGAAACCTGGCGCATAGACACTGCCCAGAAGTGGTAGCCGGGCGTCGCGACATTCGGAATCGGAAATGAATTTAACATGAAAGTGCCCCACTGCACGAAGAAAACGAGGCGAGCGCGCGGTTTTGAAGGTAAAAAAAAAGGAGCTCGATGCACTGGGCATGTATATGTATATAGATATGTACAAAAGCCGGTGGGCGGACCGCTGCATTATTCAGTCGCGCCGCGAGAGAAATGAACACGCGGCTCGCGTCGAGTGAGTGAGAGAGCGCGAAAAGCCCCTGACGGTGTGTGCCCCCTCTGTGTGTGTGTAGCCCTTTGTGAGACTGTGATTCTTCGCCCTGGCGCGTATTCTCGAGTTTCTATCGTCATTTCGTACATTTTGCATTTGGGATCTCTGCTGTTTCGATTTTCTTATGATACACATTGATTATTTCTATGTGTTCAGTTTTTGCAGTTTAACTATTTACATAACATATCAATCATATACTATCGATTTGATGTAAGAATAACAAAATCACAGTAATAATTGATGTACATGAAAGACAATCTTATTTGTATATTAAACAAAGACCGATGCACGCATTGAGCAATATAATTTTAAAATGCAAAGTCTAGCCTCCCCTCCTTAATAAACTGAAAGATTGTATACTTCTTGGTTCATAACGAAACAAAAAATCCAAAAATGATTATGGGTATATAGTAGTAGTAGAACGGTAGCACCGAGAAGGGAAAAGAAATCTAGAGACGAGGCATCGTGTCTGACTCCGTACTCCACGCACAACACAAAAATCACGTTTATGTATATTAAAAGGGGAAAGGTGGGAGAAAAGGGCGCATCGCCAAGCTAAATTGGAGTGGGGTGAAGAGAAGAAAAAGAAAAAAAAAGAGAGAAAAAAAAAAGAAGCGAGTGTAGCCCATAGTCTGGGCTGAGCTGCCGCTACTGCTGAGTAAAGTGCGTATTACACGGATATATATACGGGGGAGAGCTCGTGCAGAGCAGATAGACACGGCGATAAGGAGAGGAAAAAAAAACGAGAGGAAGAAAGAAAGGGTGTGCGCGCAAGAGAGGAAAGAGTATAAGAGAGAGAGAGATGGAAAAGTTATTACGCGGTGGAAGGAAAGAGAGACGTTGGCGTGTAAGCGGGAGATGAACAATAAGCTGCATTGTTGGTTGACGTATCGGTTGTTTATCAGTTTCGCGTATATAGTGGACAGTGTCGGATTATCCCGATATTGATTACCGAATGAACACGGCGTCATCTCGTTGTAGTCCGAGACTTATTGTGCCATAAATTGTTGTCCACAGTCAACGGTAAATTTCCCATTTTACTTTGCTGTAAAAATCGTAAATGTCGAGAAAAAAGTGTCGTGGGAAAGAAGAGATACAGACGCGGCCTAACCGCAGTGCGTTCCAAGCGAATTACAATTCGAAATAATTTAGGGGACAGAAATAGAGAGAGAGAAAGAGAGAGAGGCGCGTGCACCGCGGGCTGCACGCATCTGCACGCGCGGAGTTATTTATGATGGATTAGGCGGGCTTTTAAAATCCCCCTTGGGCTAATTTATGCCGCGTTACGCGGCTTTTGTCGGGCTTCGTTTACCTTTTCGTTTTATCTCTCTCTCTCTCTCTCTCTCACTCACTCTCTCTCGCAGTTCTTGCGCCGCACATACATTCCTCGCTGTTTGTCACTGGCCTCGTGCATAACTACATGTATAATTAAAAGATTTCTAAAAATTAATTTTACAATTGTTAGTATTGGGTCAACGACCTTATTCGTTGGTTAAATCCTTGGGATTTCATTTTCCCATTCCGGGAGAATATCAAATTGGAATTTTATGGGGAAATCGGGGAAATAAGAAACGGTGCTTTATGTGCTGGAAACGGAGATACAATCGCGGTATATATACGCCTAGTCTCTATGACGAACCCTTCGTTATGGACTGGAGGATTAAGCTTATCTTATCTGTCTCTCTGCTATTAAAACGATGAACATGATTATTCTGGTCTATTGATTTCATATCGAATAGCTGATTCTACCCCAAGGATAATCCAAACAATTTAGATGCCTTTTTAATCGCGTTAATATCTTTCTGGTCGTCTGGTGACTTTTTATATCGAAGTCAATTTAATAACTGAGCAGTTGTTTTAAAGACTATGGTATAATTATTTCATTATTTGTTCATACTAAAAGTAGCTTGAGATCTCTTGTATTCTCGGTTTTGATTTGTATACCGTCGTTCTGGATGAGAGATTGAATACTCATATCAGACTTTTGCCTGTCTCGCAAGAGATTTCCAGATTATCAGAACTATATTATTCTATCTGAGTCTGCGGTAATGTCGATTACGGATTAAAAACAAGTTTTTATCCCGTGATGATAAATATTAATTTAAGGAACCTTTTTGAGTTTATTAAAAACGAGGTTTCTTTGTTTGTCTAAATTTTAGATTTACTTCTGAGACATTTCAAATATTTCAGTCTGAATTTGTATATTGACATCAAATTTGAATAATCTCCGTTGTTCTAATCCGATTTCACTTCGATTACATATCCACTACTCTTACATTTACTGTATCCTAATAATAATAATTAATGTATCGCAGATAGCTACTCTTTTAGCCATCAAAAAAAAAAAACAAATCAAATATCTAAAGCAATAGTCAAAAAAAGAATCGTCAAACCGATGAAAAGGTCGTCCTCGTCGTTCATCGTTCATCACGAAGTCGAATCGTCGTACTTGTACAAACACACAGCCGGTCGTCTGTATAGCACATCTAACTGCGGGGAAGCTCACGCGGCCACGTCGGGGGCTTAAGTAGAGTCGGCAGGGAACACACGGCTCGCTTTAAAATCTGGCATGGCTTCCCCCGTCCGCGCGTTACAAGAGAGAAAAACAAGGTGTAACAGTGTGTCTATATGCGTGTGGGTGAGTGTGGCTGCGCGTCGGTGTCGGGGCATATCGTGTTTTGCCACTGGGCGCTTATGTATATGTGACCCGAGAGATCGATATATACTCCGGCTGAACCGACTTCGTGTATTAGCTTGGCACATGTGTGTACAGACGATTGTGGAGGTATATGTGCTGCTTCTCTCAATGACTCGGAGCCGATTTGTTGAGCATGGGGGTTGATGGTGTCCGATTCGGTGACCCTGAAAAAGTTGGAAATTTCTTTCGGCTGGGATGGATTTTCTTTCGAGATATTGCTTTGGATGTTGAGCAAAGTTGTCGACTAAACGATCAAATGTATAGTTATTTAAATAATTACGAATGCCTAATTTATCTTTGTACACATAACATTTGAGGATGTTGTGAACATATGGTTTGTTTACAAGAGAGGAATACACCTGTGGTTGAAAAAAAGTTATCTTTCAAACTTAGTTACATTGGATTCTATTTGTCAAATTGATTACTTTAAACCATTATAGTACATGAATTAAGATGTTTTGACATTTTGACATTGATTGACATTTTTTTACTATATTCCGATTATTGTTTTCTCGCTTTGTTTATAGAAGCCCTGGAATTCGAGCCCAATGCAGAGTGTGATAGAACAAAGTTTTGTGTTCCAAGTCGTCATTGAAGCCTTTGAAACCCCTTCAACTATGTAACATCTAATTCCTTCAGAGCTAATACAATACCATGATACGTTCAGCTTGTTTTAGTTAGTTGTAGAAATACTTACATACGGAGATTATTGCGCGCAGATTTATTTGTATTTTTTCCGTTATATTTACAGAAAAATGAAAACTAACAAGTTTTTAAAATTATTCTTATGTTGTGTAATTATTTGATTTATAAACTTTCATTCTTATATAAAAATTTAAGATATTTAGCTTGTCATGTGATAAATATATAGTTAAATAAATAAGAATTAATACTTTCATAATCATAAAAGTTTTAAAGCAGTTCATTCGTTTACCTTATAAGATAAATTCAATTCAATTAAGAAGTTAACATCCATATCACACAAAATACGCTAATTTCGTGCCTCGCATCAATTGTACACAAAATATGACAACCCCATCCACAACCACGACATCGTCCCTCACATAGAAAATGGTTTTTGAATCAACTCCTTCTTTCCAGCAACGATGACAGTCTATACCGGTGCAAATACGTAAAGAGAGAGAGAGAGAGAGAGTGAGCACGAAGTAACAAAAGAGCGTCGAGGGAAGAAGAGGCGCGAATGCTCATTGCGTGCACACATTCGCAGCAGCATTCTGTCGATTCTTTCTCCATCTCTCTCTCACCCTCTCGCAGCTCTCGCTTATACAGAAGTTGAACGGGGGAGAGTTTTAGGTTGGAACTTGCAGCCGCACGCCGCCAATCCCCATAGGACCTTTAATATTAACGAACAAGTTAGTAGGCGCCCTCCGGCTCCACGTATATATACGCCATATACCCCAAACTATATGCAGTGCGCTGCAGTTATTTTCCCTGCCCAAGGCCATTTGCAGCAGTAGAGACGGACTGCACACGAGAGCGAGAGAGATCAATCCAACAGTAGACGATGTGGGGAGGTGGCGGACAGGCTGGACTTTATTGTCGTGGGCAGCCCACATGCTGCGACCGCACGAAATTAGTGTGTCGATGTACAAATCGGGGGTGTACACCTACAATTTAATGTCTACACTGCATAGTCGCGCTGTGGGAAAAGTGTACGAAGGGCATGTGTAACGGTAATTACCGCGGCTATTATGGCCAAGCCCGCGACAATTGTATATTGAATTTAATAATTCAGTTGGGCGACGAAGCGAAGTGTATAGGTGCACAGAGGCGAATGTGGACGGTTTTGATGGTGGTAACTTTGGTATTACGCACGAGCTGGAATTAAAATTTCAAGGCTCCGAGAGGATATATAATACAGTTTTGAATGGGATGCGGCCTGTGGCGTTTTCAAAAGCTGATTACGAACGACTAAAGCCGCCTACTGGTGGCTGACTAGGCTGGGAAAGGCTTATCTCAACTTTGAGAGCGTGTAGCTACTTTAGCGTAATGTACTTGCATCAGAGCTGAATTTGATGCGTTAGCGAGGGCAATGCACGTTGAACTTTGGTTACTCTTTAGAATGGGATGGTTGTGTCAATGATTAATTTCAGTCAACGAGTGGATCGGATTTGATTCCTTAGTTAACTTTGACGTTGTGATCATTAATGTTTAAAGACTTGTTTTTATAATCAGTGTCCTCAATAGCTGTTCCATAATTTATTGATAGCACATTTTCAATAATTTGTCTGTCGCTGCTATATCTTATACATATACATGCTCCTATATCCGATTCGTCGTAATCATAATTTTGCTGTGAATACTGTAATTTGAAGTCTATCATCTGTACATCATCTTAATACACAACCTCTATTACTACTTCATCATATAATTGGTAAGGATACCAGTGGTTCGTTACACTTACAAAACTCTTCAGCTGTCCCTTACAGTGGAAAAATTTTCAAGCCCGGTGGGTTCATCAATATCAATTCTGGTATAATAAGTAGCCTTTAATTGGAAGAACGGTAAAGTCGTTAAGAGCAGCGAGAAAAGGAAGAGGCAGTGAAACAAAGAAACAACATCCATTCCGTACGAGAGAGAGGAAGAGAAGAAGCAATGACGTGGTCGAAAAAAGGGAGAAAATGAGAGAAAGAGAGGAGAGAGTGAGTGAGTTTATTGCCACGTTGTTTTACACGCCGCACGTCTGCCCTGACGGGGTGGGCTTTTTATGGGCAGGTGATTTCCGTTGAGCTCTCCGCTGGTTCCTCTCTCTCTCTCTTTCTCTTGTACTGTATACGGTGCGGTGTGACTCATGGGCACATCAAGAATGTTGGGGAGAACCGCCCGCAGACGTCTGCTGACGATTGAAGGTCGAGCAGAAGCGCGCTTTCGGACTATACTCTCTTTTACTTTTTTTTACACTCCTTCTTGCTCTTTTTGCACACTCGAGATTCCTGTGATACCTCGATTTTTGACGGCGGAAATGAAAGTTGGCGCATCACAGTGATTATGTCAGATTATGAATACTACATTGGTTAGCTTGAAATTCATTTTACGAATATTGAAAATTTATAGGACAAGTCATTGTGCACAATCAACAATTCTTGAGCTACTTATAGCCAAATATATAAATTTTTAATCAATCCTCTTCATACTCTTCACCTATCTGTCAATTCACTAAATCGCTCTTGATCCCTTTCTCTTCCACTCCATTTTACAAGAAAAGAGTCATCAAAAATCTCCAACGAATCATCAATCTAGTAACCCAAGCATCATTCGTGCTCCAGTTCTCAATATCATCAGCAAGAGCTTGTTTCCCCAACTCGGAACAAATCCACTGCTAACTTTGCCGAAAAAAAAAGAGCGAGCAGAGCAAGAGCCAAAACAAAACCAGATCACGAGCATGGCATCAGCGAGGCGAAAACACGACTACAGCCTCGTGCCAGTACATATCCAAAACGGATCTAGGCCGAGTGTCCTACTCGACTGCAACTATCCCAATTTCAACATAACAACTCATCTTGTACACACAGATATGGACATGCACCGTGGAGTATATGATCGGTACCGGTAGATCGCGCGTAAACAGAAAAATCACCAGCGCGATAAGCAAAAGGGTATACGAAGAGGGTGAAAAAAAAAATACGAAAGAAAAATAGAAAAATGGCGCGAGCGCGCTAACGAGCTTTTTTTTCGTCAGTGGTAGGCAGTAGTAGTAGGTAGGCCCACTCGAGGATCTCTCTCTCTCTCTCTCTCTCTCTCTCTCTCTCTTTCTCGCTCGAGTGCAGTGCAGAGCGGGCTGGCACCACTCGACGGTCTTCAACCATCACTCGAGCACTTGCACATTGTACAACCCATATGGGGCCCCGAACGCACATTTATTCCTGCATCCTCCTCCTCCTCCACCTCTTCCTGCCCCCGCGGATCCCCTGTTTTATATGCGAGCCTCATTCGCGAGTGCACCACTCAAACGCTCCACCCTTCGGCTACGATAGACTCTCGAAAACCTCCCGCACCCCTCCTTGTGGAATATCCAGCCAATAGGCCGGTATTTCGTTGCCTCCTTAAGTTTTCCTTCTTCGTTCTCGTGTCCCTTCCTTTCTCTCTCTCTCTCTCTCTCTCTCTCTCTCTCTCTCTCTCTCTCTTCTTGTTTTTTTTTCTTTCGGACGCGAATGTACCGCATGATCCTCGAGCGATGAGTGTGCATATGCGTGCATATCCACTTTTGGTCACTCACTGCCTCCTGGCAATTTTCCACTTCAAGTGCTTGCGCGATAGGTAACCGACAAGTCCTACTGCCCTCGCAAGAGTTTTTTGCCCTCTTGTGCAGCTTCGGGCCTTTATTTATTTTTTTTATTTCTTTTACAAATTTCCTCATTTCTCCTGTTTGAGATACTGCGATCGCGTCGAGTGTACTGATGATTTGCATCTCTTTGGTTGTCGTCTCTTACATGTCTGTTGTAATACTTGCAATTGTACGAATACATATGATCATAATCTTTTGATACTTCATTCAAATTTTTCATTTTCGAAAGCTTGAAAATTCGAAGGTTAGTAAATGCTTCCGCATTGTCTTCTTACGAAAAAAAAAGATTGAAACACAAGTAATAATAACATATTTAAATGTGAAGTTTTACATATCTTTATACCCGACTCATAAAGCAACTCAAAATCTTAAAAGATTATATTATCTAACTCATACAATATTTATTATACGGATTTATTGATTAATCATAAACCTAGCCGTATAAACCAATAGATTTGAGTTGACTTAAATAAGCAAAAAAGTTATTATTTACAATAATGGGTTAATGAAGCAAAACTATTTAAATCAAATCTTAATTGATCAATATTTCAGAAGTAGACTTCTTATACAGCAACAAAGCCAATACGATCGTCTTAGCAACAGTATTCATATTATTTTCCGCGTAACTGCATCATGCTACATTACATACTTACTCATCATATCAACATTAGTCTCTTTCCGTTACTCTTGTCAACTTTTCAAGATTTCTCTCCAGCTCTCAACTCCTCCTATGGCTCTCCTCCCCCTCTCACTCTACCCTTTCAGCGGACTCTCGAGTCCCTCACACGAGTACCCTCTCGAGTGCCTAACTCTTTCACTCTGCCGTGGCGGTGCGCACTTGATTCCATGTCCGTGATTCCTTTTCGTACAAACCGTGCCGAGCTCATGTGCGTCAACTAGAGAAAGACTTAATATCGTGATTTATCCAGTTCCAGTCTCTACTTGTAGAATAACCGCAAACACAGCAATTCTATATAACCTTAGTCGTATTGATTTATATCAATTTCACTTGGCGAGATTGCTAAGGATCTGCAGGAATATTGGACTGTATGTGTAATACACGATTGTTCAACCTCATACTTTTACATAGTCATATGTATTGAAATTTATTATGGTACCTCATTCAAATTTCTAGCTGTTGTTGCAATAACCCTATAAGTTACTGAAAATATAGTTTGAGCCAAGGAAGGCTTTTTTCCCGCGTTTTGATGCATCATTATAAATATGACCCTCGCGCAAAACAAACGACGAAAACTCTCACTAAACGATGCGCATTCAGCTTCATTCATCCACACGCATCCGTTAGCCTCGAATTGTTTACCTTTTGACAGGGCATCGTTCACCGCTCATTCAATGCATCGGTATTATTTGCTCTCAAACCCACGTTCGTGCCAAACGTATTCCATACTCGCGCACACGTATTGTATACACCAAAGTCGATTGACTCTCGCTCGTTAAAACTACCACCCGAACATATGGATGGGTACCGCACACTTAACTTCTAGCGTCTCCCCTTTTGTCACATGGATGCTGCAGTTGTCCCTCACTTTTGCGTACACACGAAAGCGTGGCTCCGTTTGTTATTTACCCGTATAGCTGCGCATCGCTGCTTCGGGCCGTCTCGACACATTGCATTGTCAATAAATAAACACTGCCTGCGTGCGAGGATAAGGCGTGAATGGAGCTTGCGCTCGGCCATCGTGGCTAAACAATGGTAAACGTGTTTTTGTCACTTTTCCCGCTAATGCGTTTCGAAAGATCCTCGTGGGTGGGCAAAAGTCAGTTTGCGTTCAAATTTTGCTGGGTTATTTATGTGTATAAGAGATGAATGATTAAAGTATGATAATCTTTTTACTTACCCCCGTACTTAGGTATGACGTCAAGGTAACAAATTGACCATAATTATTAGGGCTCTAAAGTAAAGTAATACTGAAAGCTGCAGTTGCGAAATAGGTAAGAGTTCTGTGAAAAGTGCCTTTTAAATGATTTTTAGTTTGTACTTGTTTATGAAAATTGATTTTCTGTACGTTCGATATATATTATATATACTTAAATTTTTGAGTGAATCTTTGCGTTATATGTATATACTATACGTTATTATGCTAACGCAATTCAAGTCTTTTTTGTAATTCTGTTCTCTAACTTCAATAAATCATTAATTTTACGACTACTCTCTTCATCATCTATATCCATGTCCATATCGTAGGCGATACTTTTTATTGCGAAGTATAAAATCATGCGTCGATTATGTTAATAATTTTTAACATTTCTTTTATATTTCGTTATAAATCGATTGCTTTAGACGACCTTTGATTCAAGTTTTTTTCAATGCAATAGCAAAAACTTGCATCTAACCTACTTCTCTAATAGTAAAATCATCTAATAATAATTCAAACTTCGACAAACAATGTCAAACCTCTCAAAAAGCAACAAAAATAATCATAAAAAAACCTTTTATCAAACAAAAAAGTGTGGCGTACGCAGCAATTTCATGAAGCCATTATCAATCGATTATTGCGCAATGTGTGCATTAAAAGTATAAAGTTATTCGCGAGTTCATAAAAGTCCCATACGAAAGTAAAAGAGGGGAGAGAGAGAGAGAGACAGAGAGAAAAGGACTCGCTTAATCCGAATGCATTAATGGCGAAAGCGATAAAAGCAATGGCGGACATCGTCGTCGTCGGGGCCCCCGTAGCCGTTCTTAAAAGATCTCTTCGCGCTATCGCGGCCAACGTCGCTTCGGCTAATTGAAAGGCTCTCTCCCGAGTAAAAGGAAATGGTGCCTCGCCGCCGTCATTTTTCGGACTCGTTTTATTGCGAGCTGGTGTATATAGCGACGATTCTGGTTCGTTCGTTCACACAAAAAGAGACGAGACGGTTAAAGGCGATAACGCGAGCCATGACAAAATGCGAAAAATTGTTTGAAGTGAAAGCGCGCGTTTTATGTTCGCTACCTTATTGTTGGGCTGCTGCTAAAGGAGATCAATTTTTGTAATTGCTCGTTTGAGAAAAATATCTGGAATAATTGTATCGAAAATGTAATTATCTTCGATGAATAAAGAATAGTCGTTGTAAATTGTTTTTTTTTTCTCACAAAAATCTAATTAGAAATAAGAAAATAATATATGCATATGATGTTTTAAATATATACGCATTATGAATTCTGCACTTGTAATCTGATTATACCAGAGTAGATATCTCGATAGCCTTTAGACCTTTAGAAGTGAGTTCAGTCTTACGATGTTCTTTTGCAAAGCAGTTTTTACAAAAGTAATATTATTATAAGCAGTTTTTACAAAAACAGTTTTTACAAAAGTAATATTATTATAATATTACTTTTGTAAAAACTGCTGTAAAAAATACACTATAAAAAGTTATTATTCCATAAATTGCTGGATAGTTACAAAAAGTAATGCTCGACTTTTTTCCAATTCATTAACCGTTTCATTTACATAAAACTGTATCCCCTTCTTGGGCTATTAAAAGGTCTTTGTCCGGCCCAATCAAAGCCAAAGTAGTAGGCGGTATTAGAGAAACGGTGCCGAGATAGAAAGAAATATGTCTTACTACTAGAGATGGAGATAAATGACAAGAACAAAAGCAAAAATGGATGAAGAAAAATTGGAAAAGGCAAATGAGCAAGGGCCTATTTATAAAAGCATAAAAATATATTATTTCTGAAATTTTTTTTTTTTTAAACACGAATTTATTGATTATTAATAGTACTGTCTTCTTGTTTGTTTTAGGTAAGTAATGACACCTTCTCTATTCTTAAACTAAAGAAAACCTGCAGTGGTGAGTTTTCTCATCTTATATATTCACACTTGTAATAATAAGACATTCTTCAAATTGTTTTACATACCTATTAAAAACATACCTATGCGAACTTCTAATACCAAAATGTGGAAATCTCTGTAAAACTAATGAAAATCTGAGAAACTTTTAACCCTACACTCTGAACTACATCGTACCGCATCTTATGAAATCCCAAAGGCTTCCCAAAACCAACAGTCCCCACAAAAGACCCTCGAATAAGCATACGATGTTTTCGACATGCAGAGACCGGCACAGAAAGAACTGCACTGCACGTGCATGTCGACACTTACGATGCTATAGTTGAGAAGAAGAGCAGCTTATCATCCTGACGCAAGTCCATCAGTTTCTCGGTTTGCCCACCGATGGCACCGTCCCGATAAGCCATATTTTTCACCGCTGCTCCCCAATCTCGCAAGAGAATATGGCCTCGCTGCAATATTCAGACGACAATCCTGAGCCTCGTGTTTGTTTTCTTATTTGTTTGACTCCGTTTCCCCTCCCCTACACGTTTACGCGCATGCACTCTCTGTACACACTGTTTTTGGATGCTGCTGCTGCAACCCTCGGATTTATGTGCACACGAAGGAAAGAGGAGGCGTGGATTGATAAGGTGGTACGCGATGCATGTATACAGAGATGGAGCTGATAAGTAGAGACGTGGATTTTTCTTGTGGGGAAAGGTTGTGCAGGCGCGCTTTCTAGAGACAATGCACTGCCAGCGGAGCGATTTGTCCCGAGCGTTGTTTGCTGAGGGATTATTTGCGTATGCGAATGCATGTGAGCTTGCATTTCTTCTCGCGAAGAGTTGCGGAGAGTTTTCGTTGAGATTCGTCGCGTCTGACATTCTGTTCTTATGGTTTTTGTGTCGAATAGGCAAATTTATGATTGCGATGGAAATATATAAAAATAATTCAATATCTTTTGAAATTGGTCGAATAAAATGTTTAATCCGTCAAGTGGCGGTATTTTAAATGAAAAGAAGCGAGGATTCCTATTTGTATTCGTACTCCCGCGTTTTTTATCCACCACGGAAAATTAGCGACAACGTTGAATTTCTAAAGTAACCCTCATCCCTCATAATGCGGATACACCAATTACACAAATTGACTGCTCGAGTATGCGACATCTCATATCCCGGTTCCTCATGCAGATAATCATCTAAGTGATTCTGAAAGTTTTTGCGTTTCCAACTCTCGTATACTCGGGGCTTTTTCCCTGTATATACCTGTAATACGGCGAAAATCTCGAAAACGAAGGCAGAGGAAATACAACGGACAAGATTCTCCCGTTGTAACAATGACGAAATAAAAGCTCACTCGTCGTTTTAGTCGCTCAAAAGCCTTGAATTGCCTCCTCTTCACATCTGTAATGATTGTCGAGTGTGCGCCGTCACTGTACTCCATCTCCATTCAAGTTCCACCGTACATACGCGATTCGTATAATCATGTCTCTTCATAAATACGATGATGATGTGTATCGCCATAATATTGCATCTCGCGTATGATCGAGATACTCGACAGTTTGCAGCCACGCATATATCCGCTTGCCATTATTCAACTCCATTACTTTGTCTTTCTCTCTCTCTCTCTCTCTCTCTTTTTCGCCATTCTTTACACCCTCTTTCGTTTCGTTTTTGTTTTTTTTTCCCTCTTTTTTACCTACATTCGTGCTCTGCTGTGTCTCCCCCTGGAACGATGTTTTCCAATGCGCAAATTAATGCTGTCTTGTTTTAATTTTCCCGATTAGCTCGTTATCTTAAAAGCTTGATGCATTGTACCTTTGGCGCACTTTTAATCATCAAACTATCTTCCCGCTTATTTCAATAGACTTAGCGTAAGAGCTGACTATTTTGATTTGAAACTCATACATTACAATTGTTAATATTCTCGAACGCAGTGTAATTTTTCTTTTTTATTATTAATAGAAAAAATCGTTATTCCAAGAATCTCATTATGTACTTAAAACTGAACAGTAAAACAATCTAAAATCATCACACATCCATTGCGCGCTCGATCGTCATCCAATCCGCTCGACGTATACTATATATAACAGCCGCGTACAACGCGCGGTATAGCGTAAAATCAGGAAGCGACATGCGCAAATTCACTACACACACACACATGCACGAGAGCTGCATATACAGTCATACAGACGTTACGGCGCCCAGTGCAGTCCTATTAATGCGTATGCATGATGCAGTACATATATAAGAGAGGGAGGAGAGAGAGAGAGAGAGAGGAGAGGTACTCGCATTGGCCGTGTCGAGGCTCCGCCCTTAACTAAACTAACCCTCTTTGCGCTAATTAGCACTTGTATATACGCGGCCTGCCTGTATTACACCCTCACACACACACACACACGCACACACACACGCACACACACATGCACATATGCACACGTGTATATATACAGAGCGAGCTGCGGGCGCCCAAAGAGCGCAGCTTGTTGTCGAGAGGTCCCATTGTGTTGTTGCGCGGCGCATACTTCCTTCTCCCTCTCGATCCTGCAGCCTGCGTTCATGCAGTACTAGCACCGAGCGAAAACACGACATGGAGCTTGTTTGCCATCGGCCATGTTCTCCCCCGACTGCTGCTGCTGCTGCTGCTGCTGCTGCCGCTGCCGCTGCCGCTGTAGCACACCCCATCAGACTCCCACGGGGCTGCACGGCTGAGGACTCGCGAACAGCTATTATATATGATCGAGAGCCATGTAAATGTGCTTTCAAATCAGAGCTGCATCGTGGAATTCGATTTGCAGTGCTCGCATTTGGGCTTGATAATTTTGTTGAACTTTTGCTTATCGTGCGATGCCAGAGGAATGTAGTGTTAGAGGACCATGTATGTTTTTATGAAGGTAATGGATGCCTGGTTGAGTTGGTGACTCGCTATTGCAACGTATATCGTCGAGATTTGGATCGAGTGACATTTTAGCAATCTGAGTTCGTTATTGAACGTAATTTTTTATTATACTATTATACGGCTATCATACGGAGCAAGGTTTTATAGTACAAATTACAATAGATTTTTTCACGTGCAAATGATATGCATTGTAATATTTATTAGAGAATGTTTTTCTCCGTGTACTTATTCGTATTTTAATAAACTATGTAACTGATGAGCAAGATCATTGATTGTAATAGTCAATAAGTAATTCACAAAATTTAAATTATGAAAATAACGATAATTAATGATAATCAATGTACATACCGGTTTTGAGGGTGCATAAAATAATGATACTAATTCAATACAATTTTATTCGACTTTATTCTATTTTTTTTTAATAGATTTGTATTTAATAAGTCTACGAGAAAATTCTTTCCGATCTCTTTCTTGGTTAAAAATTATAGTCAACGTCTTCGATTTTTCTACTGTCTATTCCGTTTATTGCAAATCGTACCATTTTCCGAATTTTCTCATTTACGAAGATTGGGTGATAGTCGAAGATGGAAATGGCTGATACACGACATTACAGGAATCGACTCACTAGGTAATATTGTACCTTTTTAAAGATAAATATCAAACTCTTATACAATGATATTTATTCAATTATTACTCGTAGTTTTTTATCCAGACTTTACAAAATAAACATCGTATAATTGTCTTATGTCGTTTAAAATTTATTGCAAATTATGTTCAGAAAAGACAAATTTTGTGCATCGTTTTAGTAAGAGTGTAATGATTGATTTTAAATCACGTATAGGTAATATTTTAAATTTGTTACAACTCCACTTCAATGCTAGCAAAGTAACGAAGCTGAACCATGTTATTAATACAAACTGTACGAAATAAAAACAAATTAAAATAATCAATTCATAATGGTATTATTTCAATAAATGTTCAGTTTATTTATTATGCTTATTTTATATTGAATATAAAATATTTTAACAATGTTATATTTGACATTATTAAATAAGTAATATAGAGATAATTGGAACCGTTATGAATATTACTCTTCCATTTTTGATGATTTCAAATAAAAAAATTCTTAATTATTAGGTAAGTAGTAATTATTTGGTGTTGACTTCATTTGTGTAATGAAAAATGTTTTTTTCTTTATATTTGGAGCAATAGAAAAGTATATCGGATATGCTCAACATCATGAAACCAATAGCGGCATACCTTCACAATACTTTTAAGAATTTTTTAATATCATCATACTTGAACCATTATAAAAATCTCGGATAATACGATCGTGAAATTACCAATTTATCGACTGAAAATTATTAATTTCTACCAATTATAAGCGACGATTAAAAATATTTTAAAATTCAAGTTAGGTTAATACTATAAAAATATAATCTTCAAAAACCCTTACAATAACACCACAAGGATTCTACGAAAAAGTTTTTTAAATTAATTTATAATAATTAAAAAGAGTTAACTGGTATTCGATGATTATATGACTAAATATTTTACAATTTATGTAGGTGGGGAATTTGGTGTATCAGAAGTAGTAGAAGGGTCATTCTTTGTAGTTTCATCTGGAGATTGCGTTGTCGGTGTAGGTGTAGATGACTTTTGAGGTTCTGGTGTGGAAGTACCTTTATTTTTTTCTTGTTGATCATTATATTCTTTCAATGCAATACGCGCTTTCCGAGTTTCCCCAATTATTTGTTCCCACAATCTATCAATTTCCGCTTGTTTCGGATTTGGCTGGGGTTCCCATGTGTGTCTTTCTGCAACAAATATTCATGTAAATATTCACGTATTATTTATACCCTATTCTTTATTCACTTGCATAGATGTAGTATATGATAAAGTACTCTCTTATAAAAAACTTTACCAATAGTAAAAGATGAATTTTTTGACCAACTAAATCTTTATCTACCAAACTCTATTTATTTCGCGATCAAGAAAAGATAAGTAACTTAATTCGAGGGCCATATACACTATATCGTCGGTTCCGTGGAAAAAGGCCCTATCTGAAATTTGAGTTTGGAAAAGGCCCTATCTGAAATTTGAACTTGGAAAAGACCCTATTTAAAATTTGAGTTTGAAAAGCCCTATCTGGCGAGCATATTTTTTTCTTTCAACTATAAGTTGGTAGCAAAAAATATGCTCGCCAGATAGGGCTTTTCAAACTCAAATTTTAGATAGGACTTTTTCCAAGTTCAAATTTTAGATAGGGCCTTTTTCCACAGAACCGACAATATTATTCTATAGTAAAATCAATATCCAAATATATCAAAATCAATTATTGGAAATGGTTCATGTATACGTTCGTAAAAAGGATTTAATGGTTATTCTATTTAAAGAACACTAAATTTATAAGCTGCTACGACTGAATAATATATAATTAGTAGTTTAATCATACAATATATAATTGAAAACCTGTTTGTGTATGTGCGATTGTCAATTGTCAAAATATGTAATGCATTTTATTTATCTGTTAGTATAGAAATTGTCCTTTTTATTTGATTCATAAGGTATAGAAGTAGCTATAAGAATGAAACTGAATTTAGATATATATAGATATATATCTATATATACGGGTGTCCGTTATTTACAAAGTTTTTTAATATGGGATTGTCAATTTGATATCGATTCTTTGGCACAAAAAAAAACAAGTTTTCTACTCTGGTGAGCCCTGTATGTTAATAAAATATTGTTAATAAAATATAGTGGAGCGATATACAATGATAAGTGACTTAGATTTTAGTAATTATCAGACAAAAAAATTCTAAAAAATGAGAAATTCCCATTTAAATAAAATGGGAAAAAGTAGGTGCGCGGCGGCACGTGAAATTCTAATATACAGAGCTCTCCAGAGTAGAAAACTTGTTTGTTCTTTTTGCCAAAGAATCGATATCCAACTGACAATCCCATATTAAAAAAAAACTTGGTAAATAACGGACACTCTAATATATATAAAATACGTTAAAAAAAATAATATAAATACTTTTGCGTAGTAAAATTTCTTCCCCAGCCTTGTGGACGACGTTAGAATATCGTTGATTTGGCTGGCATCGTACTTCGCAATAGGATATCAAAATAATGAAAGCGAAAATTAGGATTAATTTCATTTTTGAATCTTGAATCTTGCGAGTACACGTCGACACCTCGCTGGTATGGCAAGAACTAGTAGAATTTGTGAATGGCACATGTTTTTATACTCGTTGCCGTGCTAACAACGCGTATACAGTAACGAAAATCAAATGCAAGGTTTTTGCATGTATTATTATTATCATCTTATCTTGACCATGTAAGTTTCTTTGTTTCCGAAATTATAAGGATTTGAATGCTTATCATATTTCCTTTTGAATCACCTACTTTTTAAAGAATGTTCCGAAGTCGTATAATCCATTGTCAAAGATTTCAAATTTATTGAGCAATGAATTACTCATCGCTGTTTAAAAAAACTCGTTTTTCAGAACTTTCCTAGCTCTACGAAGTTACTAATAGGATTTATTTACACGCAAATATTAAACATTATGAGATGTACTTAAATAAAAAATAATTAAAATGAATCATTCTAGATGTAATATTTGTTTGGTCAATGTTTTAATCTGCCTTTAATCTAATATTGATTAAAAAATAGTTGATTTTATTAATATTTTCTTACAGTACAAGTGCTGTATACATATTTTCTACATATTTCTAAACAATTATAGAGTAACTCTGTTTTTACAAAGTTTTGAGTAATACGATATAACAATAATAACTTGTTAAATATATAACTGTTCGTAGTTATAAGAAATTAAAAAATGAAGTCAAATATAGCAGGCGACAAAAATAGACTGTAGTCATAATTGTGACTCCATAAATTTGGAACTTCATGATCCTGGATCTGCAGTTTCAGTAGAGTTTCCTGTACGAGAAAAATGCTAAATTAATATTTTGTCAGGTTATTTTGTTATCAAATTAAATTCACATTTCTATCTGAAGAATTAACCAAACACCAATAATAAACATATTAAAAAACAGTACTGAATTTTAGTGTTGAACTGACCTTCATACTGAGATTTACAATAATTATACCATTAAAGTCAAAAACTGTAAAATATTATTCAGATTAAAAATAATAATTTTGGCCATCGCGGTATTAAAGAGGCTTATTTATAAATCAATTATTTCTAGTAAATTTTCGCTATTTTCAAGTATTATACTTATTTTTTAATTCAAGAATAAGTTGTATTGGTCAGTGTTATCGTTATGACAAATATATTATTATTTTACCAGTTGGTGCGGTCTTATTGTTCTCCCTGTTATTATTGTATTCTTCTAAAGCAGTTCGTGCCCTCTGCAGTTCATCAAGTATTTGTTGCATAGTATCGTCATTGCTTTTAATTTCTATTCGTCAAACAATAATTGTTAGTCTATTTACAATGAAATTAATTCATGATAAATGGTTGGAATTAAAATCATGTACATATACCCTCTATAGACGAGTCTGAAGAATCTTCATAATCGTATAAGTCATAGCACAATATGCATTCTACTTCATGAAACGTTAACAATATGAGAAGAACAGAAATTAGAAGTAATCTCATTGTCAATACCTGGACCTTGTAAGTGTACGGACAAACTGATAGAATTTTTTTTTTTCTGTGTTTTTATAAAAGATGAAACTATAATAAAATCCAAGAATACAAAAGTTGTCAAATCCGTGACTGCCCATATTATGCACATGTTATCAGAAAACAAAGTGTTCTGTGAATTGTTCCTCGGCACACATTCGTTAGAATCTATTTTTTTCAGTGCTTCTTACACTATTGTTTGAATTCTTTTCATATTATCAGCAGTAATTTAATAATCATTTGCGTTCTTTTTTTATAAGTTGACAAGACTTTGTGGTAATATTCGCTATTTACAATAGTTCGGAAGTATGATTTACATCGACCCCAATTGCGGGACCAAAAGAATATGATAAGGAAGTTATATTATAGTTCATCTAATGGAGTCGCTTTAAGATTTTATTTCAATTTACAATAAAATAATTTTTAAATATCGATTGATTTTTCTCAATTTGTACGATATAAATCAGTCTATAATGCATCAATTTTGGAAATTCAAGCTGGCCTTATTGTAACAAAGACATAATCCATTCAATTATTACCCAACTGTTATCCAAATGATAAGCAAAGCAGAAAGTAAAAGAAAATCAGTAAAAGATCGTCCGAGAAAAAAGGTATACGTGAGGTTACGTCGAAAGATTGTGAACAGAGTATAAGACTCCACTCGTTCGTCAGTAATCGAGTTTTATCGACGCCATAAGAGACGAGGTGATGCGCATTATAACGGATAGTGAGCGAGTAGTGTGTACCCATTGCCGAACACGGGCCCGAAAGATCATACGACGAGAAAATCGTGAAAGCGATTTTAAACGTGGAGAGTTGTTGCACCAAAGAGAAAGAGCGAGATATAGGGAAAACGCCACTGCAAGATGTTTTTCAGTTGATGGAAGAAAAAATCGTAAAAGACCGTTTATCGTCTCTCTCTCTCTCTCTCTCTCTCTCTCTCTCTCTCTCTCTCTCTCTCTCTCTCTCTCTCGCTCGCTCTGTCTGTGCGTTTTATCGCTGTATACGTGTGTGACAAAGGATCGTCTTTTATTGTTCTCGCGTGTGGATTTTCTGAGAATGCGGAGAGATCAGGGAGGAGGGATGGATTCGTTATAGGGGAGAGCTGCATGTTCGGTGACAATTTATTGACACTGGGACAAGTTTGTACATATTCTGAATGTTACGAAGTTTATTATGGTTTGTTTCCTCTGTAGGAAGAGGATAGATATAGCTTGTGTTACGCATCAGTGTGTTTATATAACAAAGTATAAGGTCGTGCATTATACGTATGTTTGTTTATCTTTACTTCATAAAAAAGTGACAGTAGCTGGATATTTGTCTAGAACAAATTTCCATAAATTATAGAATGATTCATTTTTGGACTGAATGGTTCTTTTTTATGTTTCGCTTCTTTAGACTCGGCGTGGACATAAAAATTAGATAAATGCGCAAGTGATGAATGAGTGTACAGGTATGAACTACGCAAGATTTTTACATTCTATATTTATCGACTTGAAATGATTGCAAGCATATGACTTTACATCTGAAGGTTGATATTTTAAAATCAATTCATTAAATGTATTATAAAGTATCTAACACTATGAAATATTTTACTATTACTTAATATTTATTTATTTGCAAAAGAGCAAAAACCCTTTACAAAAGAATTAATGAAACTCTGAAACATATAATCAACAGAAAGATGCTACAAAAGATCTAACAGGAAATTTACTTCGAGATTTAAACTGATTAGATTTAACTCATAATAAAGTTTAGCAATACTAAAATTCTTAACAGTTAATCACCCAATTGTCAAATTGGTTACATAATACTTGCAAAAAATGATATACCTAAAGAAGTAAAAACTATAATACGAATTGAAGGTTACGCACTTCTAATTTTCTCTATACTTAGTACTCGAATCTTCAACTTCTATTCTCATACTTTCTATGGCATTCGATAACAGGAGTAAAACTGCTTGGATCTTGTCAAAATTTTATATATAAATAGTATTTTTGTACCTTGTGAGCTAAATTTGTTTTTATTGACTATTTTCAAAATTCTATTCTGTATCCTTTATAATAAATTAAGATTTTTTCTGTATGAACCATCCTATGTTATAATTCCGTAGTTTATTATGCTATGGCAAAATGCATAGGTAGTATATTGTTCTTAGTGTTTCAGATGTCATAAAATTAGATAATTTGTAAAATATGTATATTAAGTACTTTGTTTTCTTAATTAAGTATTGACCATGTTTCTCCCATTTCAAATGTAAATCAAATATAATTCTCAAGTATTTACAGTATTCAACTCTATTTAACTTTGTACCATTTATGTATATGCTCATGTTCTTGGGAACACTATCACAATAGTTGCCGAATGTTATGTAAACGGTTTCCGTTATATTTAAAGATAATTTGTTTAATGCTAACCATTAGGTTATTTCTTCTAGGTATTCATTCATCTTTTTTCGACTTTATCTCAAGTATCATCAGTTGAGATAACAGCCGTATCATCCACATACGAAATAATGCTATCTGCCTTTTCAGTTAATAAATCATTTACATAAATTATGAATAGTAATGGTCCAAGTATTGTTCCTTGTGGAACTCCCGTAGTTATAGTTTCATGGAAACCTTTTCATATTCACCAATTCTTACATTTGGTTTTCGGTTACTTAAATAATTCGTTATAAGTTTATTCCCTCGTATTCCATAATCGTAAAGTTTGTCAAATAAAATAGCATGATTAACCATGTCAAATGTTTTAGCTAAATCAAGGAATGTAATTGCTATAGGTTCACTTTTATCCAGTTTCTCATAAATTATGTTGGTGATATAATTTAAAGCATCCTTAGTACCTTTATTTTGTATGAAACCAAATTGATTTGAGGCTATTAGATTATTTAGGTTTACGAAAGATTGTAATCTAGCGTAATTAATTTTTCTCGAATATTTTCGCGAGGTTGGAAATTAATGATATAGGTCTGTAATTTGCTATACATCCATTCTATTACCTGATTTAACGATAGGTATTATTTCTGCTTTTTTAATGCTTCTGGCCATATAGATTTTTTTATATAAAGATTAAAAATATGAGTTAATGAATTTGTAATATAAAAGCATAATACCTTTAGCGTCTTGGAGTTAACTTTACCAAAGCTCCATTTTTTATTTTCATATTTTTTATGATTTCTATTATTTCTAGATTATTAGTTGGATTTAAGAAAACAGATTTACTATTCATTGAAGGTTGATGTATTTGTTGGTGAAGAGGTCTCTGTATTTTATTGCTTAAATCACTTCCTATTGTAAAAAAGTATGAGTTCATGTGATTAGCAATCGAAGTTGGATTATCAATTATAATGTCTTTCGTTGTAGCTATTTTACCGATATTACTTTCTTTTTTTGCTCTATTTCCAATCTTACTGTTAATAAAAGACCATATAATTTCTTGGATTTTTGCTAGAATTTTTATTTTTAAGTATATACTTTTACCTCGATTTTTCTATACTGCCTTGTATTTCAACTATTAAATAATATGTAGTTTCATTGGGATCAGGCATTGTTTCTATAACGTATCAATTTTTTAGACTAGCTATGCTAGAAAATTTTGTATAATCAAATCTATGTTGAATTTTATCTTTATGCAATAATGATGGTTTGTTAATTAAAATTTTGTTAATATAAATTTTTGAAATTTCTTATATAATTTTTTAAACATTTAAAAATAGGTTTTATTACTGACTTTATTTATAAATTATATAATAAATGTATATTGGAAGAAACCATTAAGTTAGAGGAAGCTGAGTGCCAATGAATTGGCAGCGGATTTTCACATTATTTAACCTCTTTCCTTTTTAATTATTAAACCTTCTTAAGTATCAATACATTAACGAGTAATAAAAATTTTACGGTAATAATATCGCATTATAATTGTTGGAACCAACACTGCTATTCTATAATCCGCAATGTATTAAAATGATTTACGTACACGCGAGCTTTATCATTATTTGGCAGTTCAAACCTATGCCTCGGACTTTCATTTTAATCCTCGCTCCACACACGCGGTTAAGGCTCGCCTTATTAGTACAACAAACTCAACCCGAAATCTGAAATTCGCTGAATTAATTAATGCTCGCACCACTTATAAGCTAACGAGATGGAATTTTCAACCAAAAATCGGCTTTCGAATCAAAAACAACGGCAAAACTATATAGATTACCATTAAAAACAACGTTGCGTAAGAAAGTGTGCACAGTTCGTTCTCTCGTATTGATAAAAGTAAAAGTGCAACCTCATTCCTCGGTGAACTCGTTATTACAACGTATACGATTTGCACTTATCTCGCATTCTCCCGTGTATATACACTCTTAAGTCCTCTGTATTTTTGGAAGCTGCGAACCGCGAGGGGAATAATCAGCGGCAAAACGAAAATCACGGAGGCTGCCAGTTGGACAAAGCTTCTTCGTGGAGGTCTTGCGGATGTGCGCGAGAATTGGGACTGCTTTTAGAGTGAGAGAAAGGATTGTGAGAGGGATGGCTTATTGACTTGTTTTCGGCATCCTTTTTTTTCAGGATTTCTTTGGTTTGTATCTGTGCCGCTGGATTTCTGCGAATCATTATTTAAAATCGTTCTGCGAAGCTCGCTGATGCTAAAGGGAGTTTGGGGATTTTTTTTCGATGTGTGTGCACTTTAAATCCATCGTGGCTTTCCTTCTTTTTTTTAGATACCTTTTAGGTATACATACTTTTTTTTCTGATTGTATATTAAACCTTTTGATAAGCATGGGTTAGTATAGTATTTATTTATATCATCTTGCAGAGTTTGAAGTTTAATAAATAATTACTATAAACTAATTAAATAATATTTTTAATCAGAACAGAAATGTAAATCACACGTGCTTTGTCGATATTCTGTAGTATATTTGAAAACATTTGTATCCA
Source organism: Megastigmus stigmatizans (assembly GCA_900490015.1). Lineage (NCBI taxonomy): Eukaryota > Metazoa > Arthropoda > Insecta > Hymenoptera > Megastigmidae > Megastigmus > Megastigmus stigmatizans. Next base: position 14,805 of record UELV01115166.1, on the reverse strand, counting down.
GTTATAATATTTCTATAGTTGAATAAATACTACTGGAATACACACAGTTTAATTATATTCTTAAATATATTAAATAATTCCTCACATACAAAAGAAAAATTATATTCCAAATTAACGCGCATACAGTCTCGAAGCGTAAACTCACACTCGCAAAATCACCCCGTTAATTTAAGCTGAAAAATTCACCCTTTGACGCGCCCAAGCCCGAGAAAAATCTAGATAAATACGGGATCCCATCTTGGCGACCGAGTCTGCAATATCAGAAAGAAAACACGCAGAAACTGCTGCTCCGAGACATGCAAGAAAGTCTGGATGCATGTAGCGGAGGCTGCCAAGGTATCCCTGCGACATTTCAAAACACCAAATCAATTTTGATCTGTCGGGCCGCGGTATAAACTCGAGCGGTATAAAAGCTTCTGCCGCTCTGCTACGAGTGTACTTATTTATAAGTCACTTCCTGCAGCTTCGTGGCGGTGGCGGCAGCGGTTTTATCATCCCGAAATGCGCCGCGCAAGAAATGAAATTCTCTGGATGCTGGTGTGAATTTGTTCTCTTGCGGTGTGTATAATTAACCTGTGATTGAGGATCTGTTTGGTGTAATTGGGAAAGTTCATGTAGAGTGAATTTTATGTGTTTTTTACAAAATATTAATAAGGATTCTAATCTGAATAATTTAAATTCTGCTGTTTAAAGTGTATTAATAATTGCAGCTAAGCCATTCGAATCTGAATATATTTTTAAGAATTAATAATTAAATTTAATTCAAGACTTTCGCTCAATTTAGAAAAAGTTGAATGCCAATAAAAAAAAGAATAATCATTGCCTTTCCATTGTTAATGTATGTTTGGTCGGATAATAAACTGAGGAAACACAATTGATTTAATAAAATAAAACGTCAATAATTTTAATCACAAAATGAATATAATGTATCGTCACTTGAAAAACACTATTTATCTATTTACTGAAAACATCAAAACTCGAGTTGTTTATAGCGGATCCTATAGCATGCGCAAGCGTAAGAGAAATCTCAAGAGAGAAAATAGCAGCGTTGAAGGGATACAGGGAGGAAAAAGAAGTGAAAAACCGAGGAAAGAGTTAAGCCGGAGGAAAGAGAAATGTATGTCAGTCGGGCGGGAAATCACTAAACTTTGAAGAATCCCCGACTAATTTGTTAGGACGTCTCGCGCACATTTTTTGCGCTCGCGCACACTTTATCTCGCCGTTGACAAACTATTTTTGCCTCAGTCAGCACAATGTTATATTTGTACGTTTTCACTACATGAATGAGAATTCAGGGAGTTATTTATTTCAATAATTCACTTAGAAGTTTACGACTCGTGTGCGACGCTTGTATAATAAATCATTGCATGCCTTGAACTGTATAATACACTTTTAAAATAAAATGTTAGAAGACAGTATAATAATTAAATGTGTTTCGTATTTTAATTTTTAATTTAAATTTAAGCAAAATCATTTCTGTTTGTTTCAGGTAAGTGGATCGTTCCTTTACTTGTGGTAAAATTGACGCACGTATTTAGGTAAGGTTAGATTGTTACTATTATGAGCAACATTGTTTACTATCAAGGATTCACAGTTTACCATATACGTTTATATTTAAATTATTCTATTAACGAGTCATGTCGTATAATTTACATATCTCTGAGGGTATGCCTATAAAATTTAATATCTAGCGTACAATAAGTAATAAAGCGGTTACAGAATTATTAAGCAACTTTTGGATTTCCAAAATAAAAAAAACGAAAAGAACATAAAATTAAGAATTAAAGCCTGTTAAATTCTCAGTATCATTCTCATCTCAAATGCATGTCATATGTACGCCGCAAGTTCTACAGCTGTTATACAGCGATAATTACAATATCTTCAAAATCGAATACCGATGAACCTATTCAAACTTAACTTGTCTAACTCTATATAAATCCACTTCATTTAATTTCCCAATATGTCCATTCCCAAGTCACGTCGCAGAGCCATACACTCTTGATAACATATATTTTCGAAGTACCGAGACGTTGAAAATGCACAAGCTCACAATTTGAGAACAATTCGGTCGAGATACGCGCGCGAGTCACATCAAAGTCGCGCGAGTTTAATTGAATTCACACGTCTTCGTAAATTGCTTGCTGCCATTGATAGAGTCTATACAACGATCTAAATGAGAGAGAGAGTGAGAGGAAAAGGATGCTTTACGCTATTGTATAGAGTTACTCGTCTCGCGGGTGCTAACCTTTAGTACAGCTCACCTTGGCCTTTCAAAGGAGCCGCGACTACGACCGCAATAAAACCGCGCGCTGCTTTCGACTCGTAAAAGCACTGCTCTTTTATATTATATATACGCGAGAGAGATGCTTTCGAGATCGCGAGCGAAATCGCCTTTTACCGATCATTATACGTCATTTTTCAGCTGCTCCGGACTTGAGAATTACCAGTTTTGTTGATTAGACTCGATTTCGTTTGTTTGGGTCGAGGATCGAATGCTTTCTTAATTGATAGTTTTTCATGGTATTTACTCTCTCATAGAGGCGTTTAATGAATGTTTCGGATGATCGCCATTAATCTTTTCGTATACGTCAAGTTTGGAACTGATTGGTAAATAAACAAACTGTTTGAATTTTACCTTCCCAACGATCGAAAACGACAGACGAAATGCAGTAACACGTGTATAAAACGTCGTGAAAAGTTATAAATTAAGTAGAAATAGACTGGTACGATCAGACAAGTGAAAACTAATAAATTTTTCCTCGCAAAAGTACATTTTAAAGTTTCCACCGACTAAAAACCATTCGAATAAAAATAAATTATACTTATTTAGCACCGTCTATAAATTAGTCATCAAAGTTGAAAATGGAATAAGTTGGGTTTATAAAAATAATTAATCAAGTTTTAATCCTTACCTCTCATAATTCTACGCAAACATTTTTTAAGACAGGCCGCGGTACACCTTTATTACAAAACATTCTAAACTCCCACGAATACAACCCTCCACGAACAAATAAACCTGAAATATAAGATATTCTCCAGCCGAAATTGAAAGTCCATGTTGCGCCGTCTGTAGCCAATATCCTTCTCTCTCACACCCTGAGAAAAAAGAAAACCTTAATCAGTCGCACCTCTCGCAACAAACAAGCCAAACAAAGAAAACAAAGCAATATATACAGGAGTAAATCAAGACTTATAAGTAAGGGTACGGGGACAATCGTTAGCTCGCAGACGCGTACTGCGTCTGACTCGGGGCTAATAGGCCATCCTTCAGCCTAATCGCCGCAAGAAAGCACTGCACTCGTACACAGGCGGGTGAAACGAAATTTCCAGCGAATTGGAGTCGCGAAATGGAACCGCGCGTATATGGAAGAGAATAGAGAGAGAAAGCAGTGGAAAAGCTAATCCGAGATTTCCGAGTGTGCAGCGGACGACGCCCTGTTAAGCTAATTGAGTTTCTTCCCCCCCCCCCTCTGTCTCTTTTAGTTTTTCCGACTTTTCAAGTTTTCTTGTGTTATTGGATTTGTCGTTCTTGCGTTCCGGGAATATGGCTGGTTCGCTCAATGGCATTCGACTTTTATATCTAGATTCTTAGAATTTTAAAGTGTTCGATTTTGTTGAGCAATTCCGTTGTTTAGGAATTATACTTGGTTTTAATATTTCATTTTTTATAATATGAAATACAAAACAATCCGTATTTTCTTTCAACGTATGTAATAAGTAAAAATACGGACTAAGTGTTAAAAATAAAGCAAATTTGATATACCATTTTCTTGTAAATCAATGGCTCTGATACAATCAGAAGTTTATATTATACAGCATAATCTGCATAATATTGAATTTTTCTCATTATTAATTTTTACTTTCTCAGTTAACAATCTAATAGTTAATAGTTTACTTTCCAAGAGCTTACACACGTCCCGACGTAAACAGTTCCGTCACTGAATCCTTCATATAGCGTTGCTCGTTTTCACGGCGTACGCTTGCACGAAAGAACAGCGGAGAAATGAAAAGTGTGCGTGTGTGTTAGAGAGAGAAAGAGATTTGAGCAGAGAAGTAAATTTATAGCTGCAAACACCGGCTTATCACGAGCGTTTCTCGCGTTCCCTTTTCCACTTGCCAACTGCTCTGATTAATTGATTTTTAGCTTTGGCGCACGCCTGTAAATCGCTGTTTGCTTCGCGAAATCCGAAACATTCGTTACAACTGCGGTATACAAGAGTATCGAATAGCCTTTCAACACCTATTTAAACTATCGCCAGCTTTTCGATTTCTAGTGACTGGTTATAAACGAATGGCTCTCTTTACACTTTACTGCGAAATCAACGCAAAACAGTAATTATTTAATAATTGCATTATTATAAACTGATCGAATAGTCTTATTTCCGTAGAAAGATAAAAGATAAAGGAAATGAGGAAAAAGTTTCGAGTGAAATTCGCTACGAGTGAGTATTGCGCACAGCATTTATCATGAGCCAAGGTGAATTTAAGGTTGGTAAATAATAAATTGGAGGCAGCGCGCGGCAAGTATAGTCCGGGGGACCTTTTCGAGAAATTCTCTTTGTTGCGATAAAGCCCTTAAAAGGGGTTGAGAGCCATAAAACAGATATTCTAAGCCTTTAAGCTCTTTAGGGGGTGTATTTAACCGAGACACCAGTCGATTTTACAGCGATAAACCCGAGGGCCCCCAAAGATGGGAACAGATAAGAATCCAACATCCTTTGTTGGCCTGATACTGCCGTCCCACTCACCTGTCCTTTTTACTCGTGCAGCTAAAGCTTATATGTGTGTGTGTATACGCACTCGTAAAACGGCAAACTTTAACATTGGGCTTTAGTCAGCGAGGTATCCTACGATCGTTGCGCAACTTTGAAGATTCCCCCGTTATCGGCCGATTATTCATGACGATCCCTATCTTTTGTTTTCCCCTCGAAACGATATTACTTTCGCTCCATCTCCGCTTCCTTATCTCTTTAACCAGTTGTGAAACTGTGTTACATAAGTTTTAATAGAATTTTCCGAAAGGTTCAAAATCTGAGAATAACATAAGATTGTACGACTTTATAAAGCACGAAGTGGATATAAAGAAAATCATTTGCAGGTTCGATTACAGTGTCCGAGGAGACGACGTGGCGTAAACACGTCCGTTGTAATTAACCGATATATAGAGCTGTAAGCCCTGTAGCACGCGTCAAGAGACATTTGCATATCTTTTATCCCGACAGTCCCGCGCGCATTGTACACGAGTTCTCCACGAGGCGTATTAGACACTGGACGTCTGTATTTTCTCATTCGACACTCGTCGCGAGATGAAATGAAAGTTTATAAGAGGCGTGTATATTATCATCTTGCCTCTTTACCAATATATGTGTACACAAACGTATGATGGACGTAGAAAATCTTTGAAAGCTTTGGTATCGTATTATTATGGGCGCGAAAATGCGCGGCGATAAAATTACGGATTTATTGGGCTCTTTGAAGGATATCTTTAATAGTCTGTCGGTTTTGGCTGTTCGATTTATGTATTTATTTTTAGAAAGACGTATTGTAAATGCTTGGGAAACTTACGTGTAGTTTTATTGGAGCAATCAATAAAGATTCGATCATTTAGAATTGACGCAACATTTCTTCTCAAATTGTACTGTAAAAACTGATTCATTACAGAGAACCAACTTACATTAATATTTATAAACAATATTATATATAGATACAATTTATCTGAGTAATACAAACTTATGTTTTATTTGCTTATTGAAATTATTATACCCGATGAACCAATGGAATATAATTAATTGTATTCCATTACTTCAAAATGTAAAGTATGTAAAGTGTACGGTAAACTTTGTACATAATTTGAGTCGTTCCTTACACCTAAACTGAGGAAATTAAATATACAGAAATTAAAAAAAATGTCAAAGTAGATGTTTATATAACATGATACATTTTTCAGATTCATTTTTAAGTCACATATTTGTTGTTAAAAGTTAAAAAAATACAGATAGTTTTAAATCCTTTAAAACTTTTCAGAATACATCTATTACAAGTCAAAAACTTAACGAATACATAAAATTAATATTTAACGAAAATGATTATGTTTAGTAGACATCCGACGTACGTCTTCTTCGATGACAGTCAGTATATCATTATACAGTAACCAACCCAGTTTCAACCACATAACTCAGCATTTATTCGTAAAAAATGACAGCTTTACGCGATTTCTGAAATTCCCGTTACAGTGGCCTTCGTTCAGAACTGAACTCGGATTCCCGAGTCGAAAAACGCTGTAGGAGATTCTGATAAGCTTAGAGGTTACACGATCTTGCGCTAAATCTTGGTCATGAAAAAACTCTTTGATATATTACAGTACATGGCAATTTCACGACGTGAATTTTTTTAAACGTAAATACCTGAAAATTATTTGAGCATTCACAAATTAACTTTCACTAATTCATTTCAAAATTATTCAAAACACAATGCCAGTCATGCAATTTTTTATTTACACTCGCTCACCTCGTAATATCCATTCGGCCTATACGAAAAATCCAAAATTCCCTCGAAATTCCACAAACAGCTGTCACTTTCCTCAATCGCCAACCCCCAACTCTTCCTCTCTCTTATCTCGTTCTTCCTCATCGTCGAATCGCTCGTGTTTGCACACATAGGAGTCGTGTGGGCGGCGAGTCGGCAATTAGCATTCGAGGCGCGCGTACAACACACAATCAAAGAGGTTGCCGGTCCGCTTTCTATACCGGCCGACGTCGCGACACGTGTGGCAAATTAACGACACGACGAGCGCGCGCGGCTTCTTCTTCTTCTACTTCTTCTCCTTCTTCCACTCGTTCGCCGAGGAGTTAAAGATGCAATCGCTTCTTTACTGTGTAGCTCCTGTGGATTCGCTCGGCTCTTTGACCCCTACAGCACCGAGTGCTAAATCATCTCTCTTCTGTTGCGATGTGCAGGAAAAAGAGTTTGCTGTTGTTAACTCGGTAGGAAGTTTAGGACTGGAAATGTGTTGATTGTTTTTTTTTTTCTTTTTGTTGAGTGATACGCACATCGTATATAATGATGGTTTTGTGGCTCTTGAGCTGTTGATTTCTAAAATTTCATTTATGGTTTGTTAGTAGAAAGCTGTTAATGTATTCTTTTGTGGCTTTATTCAAATAGAATCTTTGTATTATTCTTTTGATGATTGTTTTTTTAATTGAATAAAATTTATCACGCTATCGTAAGGCTGTGAAAGTAACATAATAAAATTTCCGCCTTTCATCTATAAATTTTTCAGCCCTATATTTTCTTTGTACAATTGGACAACGTTCTGAACATTAAATAGGTTATTTATATTAGAAATCTTCCTTGCATTAGTCCAAATAACACCTTAGTTACACCGTCATAGCATCACATTTGTTATAATTTGTATAATTTGATCAGTGAGCATTCTCTACATTTATATCAATCACGAGTGTACTATACCGATTCCATCAGAATGCTGAATGTGAATCAGTGAGACTCACTGCAAATCAGTGACCACACACGTTTTGGCTGTGAGTCTCATTGATTCAAATTTAAAATAATATTCTCTCTTCAAATCAGCTAGACTTATAATAACATTTATCAATCAAGCCTAAAAAATCAATCTTGAACCAATCCAACAACAACAACGTGTACCTCTCTCCCATCATTCGAAAGCGCGTGCTTCAAAACCGAATCCTTCTCGTTGATAAGCCCCTCATCGGCGCCGCGGCAACTCGATAAGACCACCCGAAAAACAGAGCAGCAATCACGTCGGCGGTGGCTGCTGCGAAAAAGTAAGTAGACAGAGAGCAAGTGAACCGAAGCTGATAAAAAAAGAAAAGGAAAAGAGGCGGCTCTCGCGAGTATTTTAATCCCGGGAGTTACGGCCCGATAGGCTTCGCAGTCTTGATTACTTCAGCTCGATACTCTCTTTATATATACCGGAGCTGAGGCTATATAGGATCGAGAAAGGCGAATATCCAAGGAAAAGACGCTTGGGCTACTACGGGAGTATATAGAGCCGCCAAAATAGGTCATTAACGCAAATTGGCTGGCGCGGCGGCGGTCGGCAGCCTCCCTTTTCCCCTCTCTCTCTCTCTCTCTCTCTCTCTCTCTCTCTCTACTCCTCTTCTTTCGCCGTTGGCTAATAAGACAAAAAGGGGACTCTTCTGGGCTTCTTCCTTTACTATGTATATAGTTTAGCTGCCTTTCAGCTCTTCCTTTTTTTTCCCCCGTTGAGATCCGCCCCGATGACGCATTGTGTCTACGCGAAAATATCGCCTGAGCTCCTTACGCACACGCTATAATACGTCGGAGGTGCGCGGCAGCTCTGTGTTTTGGGTGTTAATGTGACGGATTGTGCGTGTCGGATGGGAATTTTTACACGGGGTAAGCTGTTTCGAGGAGAGTTTTTCTCGTAGATCGCGATAAAACAAACAAGTGTATTACGGTTAACTTCGAAAAAATGAAAAGGCACTTTTCATACGCATAAATCTGAACTGTCTTGGAGGAATAATGAATCAGCTTGATGATAATTGGTATATATGTATTATTAAAATAATTACATCTTTATTAAAGGTTCAGAAGTTTAATTTACAATCGAATAACCTTTGCAATTGAATAATTTGAAGATCGAGCAAGTCAATTCCGCAAACATAGAGGCTAGCAGCTTTTATTTCAGCCACTGCAGCAGCGCGTGAAAAAAATCCCTTTACTAAGCAGCCACTCGTTATTATATCCACAGCAGTAGGAGCAGCATAGCTGAAAAAATCTCGGATGCTCGGCATATAAAAGAATCGAGGAGAACACACCCACACGCGATATACACGCGCGCATCGTCGATCGCTAATGAATATCAAATAGCAGCAGTGAAGTCGAGTATAGCAGCGTTCGGCCCTCCGTCCAAGCTCTCCGAGTCTGTATAATGAGCTGAAATATTGATGAAGAGAGCGAAGACCTGAGCGAATTGACTGCTGCAGTATATACTCGGTAATTTGTACGACTCGTGTGTGGCTCTAGCCGGAAAACTGTTGATGTACGCGATACTTTTCTATTACAGTGCATACTTCTCGCATATATAAATATAGGATATGTTTGCTCGTAATTTTTGTTTCTCCCGTTAATTATAACTTTTTTTCGTTATACGAACCGCGGGATTTCATGGTTCTTCTATTCTCCCGTTATATGTGTTCAAGTCTCGATATGAAGCAGCAGGAGTATCTTTAATTTTGTTGATTCGGCAATCGCGCGAGTGAGACAAAGACCGAACCCAGCAATAGGGACTTCCGTATCTTATTAATTCAACCAAATTATTGCCCGTGTATATTCAAAGTATATAACGACTCTATTTATAGCTCAGCAATATCTTAATCGAAGGGAGACAGCTTTTCTTTTATTCGATTGATCCAAAACTCAGCTGTTTAATCCAAAACGAGAACTGTTAGACAATGATGGGATTGTGAGCAGTGGAGATTAGAGAAAGAGATTTAACGAGTGGAGGCGCGAACGAAATGAAACAGTCGTTGCACTACGTGATCTTAATGACACTAAGGCAGAAAACAATTTGTCTCGAGTTACGAGCTAAAGTCGTCGCTATAATTCCGATAGTTAAACGTCGCTGTGGTGATTTTAAACAACTGTTTTACGGTACTTCGTGCCAAGTGTCCATTGTTTCTTTTTGTCGCTTAAAGTTTGACAAAAAACGCCATTGTTTAAATTACAGAGCGCTATTATCAATGAGTTTACAGCCGCGCGTAAACTGATTCGCCATTGTATGGTGTATTTGTGACAAAATAATTAATAGATTTATTGATTTTGTGATATTTGTTGGAAAAGTACAAAAAAAAAAATTTAAACATCGATACGATTGTGAAGCGCAAACAATGTAATCCTAAAAGTATATCATAAATATAATATCTCTATTGTACACGTAATATATTTACTATATTAGAATTCGAAACCGAAATCAGCCAAGTAATAAACATCAAAATAGTCGATGATTCACTTCACAATTTCCATCCCATTACAGTTACGAATCAAAACAGCTGATCAAAGTTCAACGTCGAAAGAGAAGTATCGATGTATATGATCCTTTCGATATATAAAACTCAAACTCCATCGCATTCCCATTCGTTTTCAGCAGATCCCCGCACTCGGCGCAAAGTTTATAGTTCACTCGCACTTTCTCCTTCGTCGGGACCACTGTGCGATTACATATATAACAGGCGAAAATCCACGAGCCAGAGATCGTGGAAAAAAAAGTATATACGTATACGTAAGCGTAGCGTAATTCGATCGGGGCTCTCGATCCGCAATTTTGACTTTTTTCGGCAGATAAATCACGAGGCAAGTACATCGCACAATGCTTTATTATCTCGTGCTTGGGCGAAGGTGGTGAAAGAGTATATACAATGCATTAGTATTATAAGGTTGAACGAGATCCGCTGATTGCCTTCCCTTTATTATTGCGCACGCGGAATCCGAATTTTTCACCGGTCGCTCGATCGTTCCCCATTGTTGATTTATGTAGGTTACTCGTGTATGTGTGTGTGTGTGTGTGTGTGTGTGTGCATGAATGAGAAAGTGGAGGCTAAACGATCGAGACGTAGCATGCGTGTGTATGTGTGTTTATACATTTTTTTCGACAACCGTTTTTGAGTTTTTTTACATTGTACTGATACAGTGACTCTGGGGAGATTTATGAATGATCAGCGTGAGAATTGTATTTTGTAGATCCGACCTTGGACTTTTCAATTTCAATCTTGTACCCACATATGTGATACGTTCGATAATACACATAAATTTTCGTTGATTTATATGCGTAGATTTAGTTTCGGACAGTTAGTTGTCGAACGGTGATTTATGAAACCATTGATTTTCGAGTATCATAGTAAGTGCTGATTTACAAATATATCATTTTTACTAGACTCAATTTGTGAGCACGATATTTGTTATACGTACATTGAAACGTTAATTATATTCCGCGGTAGAATAGTTTAGCTTTAGAGTTTTTTCTCGAAAGTTACAACTGAACATACATTGTTCGCATGACGGTTCTGCGTAAGAGCGCTCTAGCTATATACATAAATAATGAATAAACCGCAGAGCATAATACCTAATGAGTCAACGTTTCGGACGTGATTACGATTGAATTTCAAACAGTAGACATAAATAAGCGATTAGTCGTGTGTCGGTGCCCGCATATCCTATCGTATAATTAAACGCAACAAAGTGTTTATAATAAAACGTCCATTGCGCATCATAATGCACGGAGGAATATATCCTTATGAAAAGATTAAGGGAAAAGAGACGAAGCCGAGGCTGAGCGCGTCCGATTACACTCCCGCTACTCTTCCCTCCGCTTCTTTTTCTCGTAATCCGCGCGCTCCGCACATTCACTTTCGCGTGTGTTGTAGTATATATATATATATATGCTTGCATGACGCTACTACGAGCTGTTGAGCCGTGCGCACGAAGATCTCATAATAAACCAAGAAACGAGGATTCATCGATGTACCGGTTGATGCTGTACTCTACTTGATATCCCTGGGGCCCGTACCGCGAAAGCTTGTATATACACTTTTATGTGTGCATCCGACCCTTCGTTTCTCTCTCTCTCTCTCTCTCACACTCTTTCTCTCACACACACTTTTTCCTCTTTCTATTATTCATGCCTTTATCTTTTATTTCTCAAGTTTACTTTTTAACCTAGCGATGTAACCCTTCATTTTCATAATATAAAAAAGAAAATCTTTTTTTTTCTTGTATTGCGAGATATGATATTTTTGTCGATCGATTTATCATTGATCTCTTTCGCAGTAGACAAAAATAGAGAAATGCACGACATTTAAACGAATTTCTTTGCTACAATGATTTATTAAAACAATAATCTATGCATCGGACAAAGACTGCATTTAATTAATTAATTAATTAATTAATTAATGCAAAGATTGCATACGTCCATTGTTTATACAATCCAAACCGAAGCCTAACCGCGATTGTCGATAGAGAAAAACATCGGTAAAAAATCAGAACGAATCACGAGAAGGGTCAAATAATCCTCTTATCCTCCTATTTCGCTCGGCATTATAGCCAAAAGCGAGACTGATGCGCCGCCGCGGATAAACAATGAGGATATTCCCCTCCCCTAATTAAAATTGGCCTTGTTTTCACCGTGGCTCGTGGCCCGCGGCGACTTTCAGACTATACTATACGTAACCCACACATTTTATCGCAACGTGATATCGACATCGATCGCTTCGGTATAACGAGCGAACCAAAACTTCCGCTCGGGGAGTGCCTCTATGCCCCCCCCCCCTCTATATATA
>UELV01115159.1:0-10861 GCA_900490015.1 Megastigmus stigmatizans | reverse complement strand
CCCCCCCCCCCCCCCCCCCCCGCATGACACCATAGACCCTCCTTAAAAAGAGTTTTGCAGAAAAATAATTTTCTGTCAAAGCCATTCATATTTCGAAGTACCTGCATAGTACTAGAGACGGTATATAATTTCAAAGCGATTAGGAAGGTCTCGGTCGTGCAAACATTTTAGTCCCACTTATTAATTTTAATCCCCTATAATAAATTTCATCGCAGGCTATAATCCCTCGTGCGTCGAGGTCGTTAATCCGTGACCTTTCCCCAGTTAAAAAATTAACTAGAGTCCCTGACTTATGTGACCCTATATACACGCACATATAAAACTGCAAATCCACGCACCGACGCTCGTACATATATAGAAATATTGAAATCCGCAACTATTCCTCCCCCAGTCTGCCGAAAATCCACGTGGTAGTAGTCCTAGCTGGCAATTGAGAATAAATTCCATTAACGCGACACTAAGATCACTCTAAAAGCCCAAGTGCCTGCAGAAGTTGCGGAACGGTAGTATAGAGCTGGTCCACGTTCTCTCTTGCCGTTTTGCGTGGGTGTACTGTTTACCACTGGACCAATTTACCCCACGCGGGGAGCTACTAAGCGGCTTATTAGCGCCACAAAGGTGCTCTCTTCGTTCGTGCCTCCGATATTCCGCTCCCCGAGCTACAATACCGTATATACTTTGGACCAACTGTATAAGAGAGAGAGAGAGAGAGAGAGAGAGAGAAAGAGGAAAAGGGTTGCAAGAAGAGGCGGGCAAACGCGCGTTTCCATTCAACGTTTTTACCCTTTCCGTGCGTTTATACAACAAGATTTACAAGCAGAGAGACTTGAGCAGGAGTACTAGTCGGCCCTTCGGGGCACATGCCTAGCAGACGACGACTATACGACGACGTCAACGACGCTGCAAGGGTTATGGCTTCTGCTGCTGCTGCTACTGCTGCTGCTGCTAGTGACCGTTTCCTCGGCATCTTTCAATTGCGGACAAACAAGAGGCGTGGGCAATTCGCTCCCCCGAGCATCTTTCTTCCTTTTCTCCCCGCTAAGTAGTGTAAGAATCCGTTCGATGATCGATGATTTGCTTAGGCAATGCCTCGGTGCTACTTTCTTCTCCTTTCACTCCAATATTCGCCCATTTTACCCGTCGCCGGACCCTGTGCCTTTTCCTATACAACTCTTCATTATTATATTCGCCATAACCGCTCCTATGTATAGGCGTCTTATGATGAGCGTGAAATCTCGAAAGAAAAAAAAAGAGCCTCTCTTTCTTAGAGTTTTGGTTGTGCTTCTACCACCGCTTGTGTACCACTGCAGTATATGTATACACAGACATATGAACACATGCTGCACGCGGGCGAACAATCAATTTTCCCTGGGCACACTGCTGCGGAGAGATAAGTTCTCGTACGAGACGCGGCGGAGTCGGGAGGAGCTCCCGAGACTTGAGATTGGTTTATCGCCGCGGCGATCCGATGGGGGATTTGCTTCTGTGGCGCGCGAGATAATGGAGTATAGGCTCCCTGGACTTCCGGCGTTATCGTACCGAGCTTATCGGGATTAGCGACGCCCACCGACGAGCCATTATCTCGCGAGGCCGAGGATCGCCGATAATAACTGCAGCGGCACCAGCTCGCAGACCGCTTGCAATTCTTCAGCCCGCAAGGATATGTAATAACAACAGGGAGATGCGCGCGTCTTTGGTATATATATATATATAAATACGCGCGTGGTTTACGGTGCTGTATGGGTGTGTTTTCTGTGTTGCCTCACCCCCTCCTTTTTGGTCCGTTATGGTTCGAAAGGCGAGATGGCACGCGATGGCCCAAGTGTCGATGGGATGTTGTGATTTTCATTAAATTTTGTCGGTGATGCAGGCACAGTAAAATGTATGGGGAGATGCGAATCGGATCTTTCTCCCTCTCGACGTAACTGTATATCAGTTTTGAGTGCGGGGTGAGCGCGTTTATTGGACATCCCCACCTGTTCTTAAAATAATCAACGGAACGTTATTTAATTATAAAAATGCATTTAATTTAATTATAAAAATAACAGTATTGCAATTATTTGTGTGGTAACTGTGTGATATTTTTACGACTGGAAGTAAATATTTCTGTTGAGTATTAAATGTTCATTTTGGTAAAAAAAATGTTATACATAGCAAGCAATAAATATTCCCAAGAGATTTTTTTCCTCATTCAATTTTATTAGATCTTTTATCAAACAGAATTGAATTTTAAGTACTTTTTCATCTCTAACAATTGTGGAATATCAAAGAAAAAAAAAACGTTTCAAAAGTAACGATTCCCCGCTATATAAAAATCGAATCCTCGATACAATCATATACATCCTTCAAAGATATACTTTCAAATTTGACTTCGAAAAATCGTATAGGTTCTCCCGATTCCCGCACACAGCAACACCTCAAAGAGGAAAAAGAAGACAGCATCGATGCACATTGATAGCGAATCGGTTTCCCAGGCTCATCGCGAGCACGACACACGCACACCAGCAGTGCAGCCTCCAACTCATAAATCTCTCTTGGTCTCGTGGCTCCCTCGTATATACATATTGCGAGCAGACCAACAGAGCGCGAGCGAGCTCGTGCAGAGCTAAGGATAGAGAAAAAGAGAGGCGCGCACAATGCGACCAAAGAGTCCCGGCGCGTCTTCGACTCTGCACGAGCCTAGAAAAGTGGCTGCTGGTCTCCGCGGGTGCGAACCCACCCCCCGTAAAGGCGATCATTGACTCGCCACGAGGTGACGACGTTTTCGCGTTACACCAAAATCATACGGCTGCGCTCCCAACGAACAGCGCGCGCGCCCGTATAGTCCCATTATTAGTCGACATAGTGACCCCCGCTGAAAGAAAAAATCGACTCGACAAGTCAAAAGCTCCCCTGCAGACCTGCTGCTCCCTTTCTCCAAGAGAGAGAGTAAGAGTGTGAGAGAGAGAGTGTGTGAGAGAGAGAGGAGAGAGAGAGCGGCTAGGCGCGTCATTACGGAAATTAACTTGGTCGCGGCGGGGGTGGAGGGCAGGATGAAAAAGCGCGAGAGACCACCTGTCGGGGACCAACAGGTCCATCGAAAGTTAAAAGAAAGCGCAACCGTTTAAACGTGCAAAAGAAGCCGTATATTATATGTATATACCTTTCGCCGGTGCACCGATGCTTTTGTCTACTATAGGTATAGGTGCGAGAGAGCTTTTGGGGCAAGAGTTGAAATGGAGAAAATTGTAGGGGTTTTGTTCGAGCGACCTTGGCGGCCTACGTAGGGCGGAAAAATTTCGCCACAGTGCCAAGGAAATTGCCAAACGTCTGTGGCTGTGTGGGCGTCTCGATCTATTTTTAAAAAGGCTATAGTGTAATTCGACAAGGTGAACTTTCGTGCGGCTTGTGGCGGATGTAAAAAAACCGGTATTGCGCGCGTGCAGTGGAGACGATGAATGGAAAACTGTTAAGAAAAAAGGCTATAGTCGTTGCATCCCCGCTACCCCCCTGCGTAACTTTTTTACGGCCACAGGTGAATGCGCTTGTACTTTTTATACGTACTGTGAGCTATGTGAGGTGTTTTTAAATAATTCGAATTTGTGCGAATTTAATTATTTTTGCATGATCATGGTACGAAATAATGCATAATTTGACATTAATTTATACTGCTTAGTGAATTCTATACATTGCTACGCGAATGCCAATTTAAATCCAGAACTGCCTTCCTATATACGTGCCATTAAATAACGTAACAAGCACGAACTTCATTCGATAAGTGTAATATACTGCATATATGTACTTGATTCGACTATACGCTCTTGCATTAGGCCAGCTTGGTAAATAACAACGCGAAACTTCCAAACCCCCTATTCTCATAAAAGCCTATTAAAACAACGTGCGCTCAGCGAAACCCTTTCATATACAGCAAAAACAAATGTAAATATAAGAGATGTGAAAGGTTTATACCAACGTCCCTATACTTGAAGAGCATGTTCTTTTTTCGCGAATGTTTGTTTAATGAAATCGTCCCTTTGTTCTTCAAAGTTGCAGAAAGTAAAGCATAATTGTAATTACAACGTAAGCCTCGTATATGTAAATGCGAATAAAAAGGGCAGGTAACTTTTACATATATACACTTGCAATTTAAGTATTTAGTATGTGTGCTTATTTGAAAAGGGCTGCTATCTAAACCGAAACTTGTTTATTGCGTTGCTTTTATAACGATACGATGCGCCTTTTATTATTTCAATATAGAACTTTCCCCAATTATCCTTCATAAGCAGATTATTTATGGCTTAAATATAGCCCACCTAATCTTGGTTTAGAAATGAAAACTATACATCATTTTATTACAGTGTATTTCGTGGAAGAGCTGAAGTGTATGTAAAACAAATGCATTTATATGGAATATAATTTAGATTAAAATAATCAAGTTTTTTCGATGCAAATAATTATACATTGAATTTTAATAAACGCGAAGTCATTCCTTTTGTATGAAGATTAAACGATTTATAACACCGGAAAACATTCGTTTTCACTTAAATTCATACTTCCATGCTAAGCAAATACATGTGTGTCAAGATTTGTCTACTTTGAAGCGGTCAAGAAAATATACCGTTAATACCGTAACTCCGCAATACATTTGCATATATACGACTATGTATGCGGGAAAAGGAATAGTATATCAGGTATGAATTTCCTAATTTTATTGTTAAAACATTAAAAGCATTAAAGGATTTGTAACACCTATATTCGCAATCCCTTTATTAAGTACTAAGATTCTACACGTGCTTCAACAGACGTTCCAGGTAAAATTTGCCATGTCTATAGTATGCAAGTCACTCAGTAATTACCAACTTTACTAGAATAAGTAATTTTCAAATAAGCTATATTAACAGTTGTTAATCCATACACCACGCCTTAAAACATGCGCCTTTTATATAATCGATTTATATATCTATTTATATATCGATTTATATATCGATTTATATAATCGATTGCCATACAAATCTGTTCTGCTATATACGAACTATACGTCCATTAAACGACTGCTATATGGGAGTGCATTTAAAATTTTATTTTCCCACATCGCAACACCCCCGCGTTTCGCACTCTATTATTTCAGATTACAGCGTTACAAGCGTCGATAATTCAACAAGTTGCTTTGCCGAAATTTCTCTTAAATCCCCCCAGTACAAGGTAAAATTTTTACGGTCGGCAAAAATTCGGTTCATTGTCGCGCTGGGCCAGATGATCATCCTTAGCAAAGAGCACAGGACCATAATCACATTGAATGACAAAAAAGCGTGTCGCCGCGCGGTCTCGCTCAATAGCTACCTTGCCTAGATGCAGCGAAAAAGCGTGGCTGGCAAGACGAAGAAGAAGAGCCAAAGAAGCATGCAGTAGCATCCGTGACAGGAGTAGGGGCAAGAAAAGGGAGAATAAGCATTCCTAAGAAATCCTAGACAAGGTGGAGAGTGGGAGAAGAGAGAGAGAGAGAGAGAGAGAGAGGGAAGATACAGCCAAGGGTGCAGCGCTACAGTATGTAGACTACAAAAGAAACCGGGATTCTTTCCTGCTTCTCTCTCTCTCTCTCTCTCTCTTTCTCACTCTAGCTCTTTTTCCTTACCATACACCGAAGACTTGATTTATAGGTCCGTGTGTATAAGCAAGTAGGGCCTGGGGATGGCGGGAACTGGGCATGCGCCGTGGGTTTCTTCGACTGGCTCGAGCAAGGCCTATGGGTCTACCGACATCCCCACTACCCGGGTTTCTCGGATCGCGGCTCGAGATTTCGTACAGCGATATAGAAGCCCTCACTACTGCTGTCGGTCCCCCTCTCTCCCCCCTCCCTTCCCTTTCCTACCTCCTACTCCAATGGCTACGGCTGATCAGACGGCGCTCTGCTTGTCCGCTCTGTTATTTTGACCGAGACGACAGACCGTCAACTCAGCAATTATCGGTGAACGCCCGAGGAAACAACACGCTTTTCTAAACGTTCAGGATAAGTGGAGAGACAGCGAAATATAGTGAGAACGTGAATTTTTGGAATTGCTGCGCTATTAACTAGCTGTTATAAGCGCATGCTTCGTGAACTACAGTAAGAATCCAGCACGTGCCAAGTTTATTTCGTTTTTTCTTGGATTAGAGAAGATCAATGTGTGTGTGTGTGTGTGTTACGTGACAGAAACGATTAAGCAGAGCAAGTGTCGTGGGGGTACGAATAAATTGGATACCACAAGTGCAACGATGGCACAAGTTGCTCAGTACCAACAGGTGAGTGTTTTGAAAGTTTAGCTGCTTTTATTAGCCAAGACTCTGTTTATCATTTGGAAGTCAGACGGTTTTTTGAAATATTTGTATAAACATTGCAGTGATTTTCAAGTCTTACGAAAAATTTACAATTTACTTTTAAATTTCGGGAAATGAACTAGCTATCGGTCTTTTTCAGAGTTATGCATAAATTATTTATAAGACAGGTGTGCGTTTTAAAAGTTTAGCTGAATCTAAGCTAAGATTTTGTTTAACATTGATGTGGAAGATAATGAATCGCTATTTGAAATATTTGTAAATATTTAATAATTTAAAAGCATTGCGAACCAAAAATTACGGCTTGTTGAATATTTAAGACAAACTTAAATCACAAAACTATTTGAAATGAAATAACTCTCGATGTCAAATTGGCAAACTAAGTAACATCGGAACATTTGAAAAAATTGTAAAAATCTGGCAAATTATAATAAAATTCTTATTCTATAGTCTGACTTCGCGAAATAAACATCTTCTTTCCGCATTCATATTAAAAAAAAAAGCAACATTGGTTTCTAACGTATATTTTTCTTCTATTTACAGAGTATATCAACAATATCGTCGATGCCGATGACGATGCATCAAAATCAATATCCCTCCGTGGATTACAACACTGCAGCAAATCTCCAATATCAAGCTGCTCGATATAGCAACCCCATCATGTCGAATCAGAGTCACATTCAAACCAGCCAGCCCTCCTATTGGTTTCCAACTTCGTCGGCCCACAGTCAATGGACCGATCTAACGTCATCGTCGTATACGATGCCGTCGGCGGCCACCACAAATACACCAGTCTGGTGCAATCAATATCACAACGCCAATCAACTACTCAACATTCCCCCACTGCAGCAATATGCCCTGCCACCGACACCACCCGGGCACTCTCCGAGTTCGCAATCTCAGGTGCCAACTCGTCATTGGCCTTTAACGCCGCCAACGGATCCAATGATGACTTTTATCGGCACTGTGGATGCCAAGCCCAGTGGTAAAAAGTGTACGCGCTGCCAATGCCCGAATTGCCAGGTCGATGGCAACAATCACTTAGGTCCAGACGGCAAACGCCAACACATCTGTCACATTGCCGGATGCGGAAAAGTTTATGGAAAAACGTCGCATCTCAAGGCCCATATCAGATGGCACACGGGCGAGCGTCCGTTCCCCTGCACTTGGCTGTACTGCGGGAAAAAGTTCACCAGGAGTGACGAGCTCCAGCGACACATGAGGACCCACACAGGCGAGAAGAGATTCACGTGTCCTACGTGCTCTAAGCGATTCATGAGGAGCGATCATCTGACGAAACATATCAAAACACACGAGAACCAGAAGAGAAAGTTAGAGAAGAAGGCGGCCGTGGCTGCCAACAAGGAAAACAGCCTGCCCTCACCGATTAATATAGAGCAGATGAACATACCCATAATGGTGCCTCAAGGTTCCGAGCCATATGAGCTCCAGCCGCAGCTTGCCCAGACCTATAATATCCAGCCACAGCAGCCACAACAACCGATTCAGATTCACCATCCCCAGCCGCAGCTACCGTACCCCGTTACGCTTATGAACAAACATATCCTTCAGATGGATCATATATAAAATGATTTATAAAATAGTTCCTGTAATTAACCCTTGGCTGCCACAATGGGGCCGTTCGCGTCCAGGCTCTTTCATATATGATTTAAAGTAATTAATTTTTGAAAAGAAAAACAACAAAAAAAATTTAATAATCTGCAAAGTTTTTGGCAATAATAATTTTTTATAAGTATAGTAGATGTTATCGTTCCAGTTTATTTATTCATTAAAGATTAATAAATAAAAGTCGATAATCAGAGAACCAAATTACAATTTTATTTGAAATTTAAAAAAAAATTGCTTCATCAATAATTTTTTATCGCTGGTTATGACAGATAGGTATGGTAGTTAAGGGTTAAAGTGTTTGTATAATGTGACGAAGACGCCGGCTATCTGAGTCTAAATTATTTTGTAAATAACTCGGTTGTATATATTTATCGTGTAAATATTTTTAATAAAACTTGTATTTAAGCCTCATGTGACATCGATAAAAAGATCAACAGATTAACAATAAATTATGCCAGCCAAATCACGCCCATTTATTTCATAGATCCCCATCCCCTTGCATGGTAATTAAGAAGTAATAATTTAGTTATTAAGGCATAAATAAATTACACATGAATATTATTAAATTTTACAATAACTATTTAAGTATATCGTTCAGTTACCATTAATATTACTTTATCGTTTACAAAAAATCTCTAGTAAAATATTGATAAGTTCTATTGATTTCTATTGACATGCTATATTGATTTCAACTCTAATTAGCAAGCTACACATATGCAATTAAATTTTGGTGTACATTAAATAAACCAAATTAGCTTTATTGCTTGCAAAAAATATGAAAGGAACAATAAATAAGGCAAACGAAATAATATCGGTTATTATATATGTCGAATTCAAATCTGAAATGATTATGCTTGCCATTCTCGCAAATAATGCGGTAGCTTACGCTCACAATATTTCGAAAACCGTAGATATTGGTATATTCAATGAATTTCACGTTCAACAGATATTTGAAGAATAAGTTTTTACCGCGAATTTCAGGAGAATGTAAAACATCCCTTAGTCGTATATCAAGTTTTGCTCGATGTCTTCCTGTTACACGATACATCCTCTGCTCCGCCCAGCATCAACAATGAGCGCTACGTCAGTCCTGATACTCGTTCGGTCTCGCGCCTCTTTTTAGCGCTGCTAATTATCTACAATTGTACCTGAAAAATTAGATCGAATTTATACGTAGTGTATAAATAGAAGCAAAAGTATTACTTTAATTATCCAACTTTTCAATGCTAAAGGCGTACTTTCTCTTTATAGGTATAGAGTTAGAGTGTATGTATGTATGAGTGTATGTATCGATTGCATTTTTTTGCAGTTTTTTGAATTAATGTCATTGCATTTTCCTTATGAAAAAAATTCATAAATTTGAAAATTTCCAAATTTTTTAACTTTTTTTCGTGAAAAACACGTCATATTTTTTTGCAGGAGTATTTTAACAAAAAATCGGTATTACAATTCGAAAGAACAGCTCAAAATACGTCGGATGTGATCTTTTTCAAATTTTTTCAAACCTTTTTTTAAATTGAAAAAAAGCCTTGAAAAAGATTTTGAAAATTCGGGGTCTTGGTCGTTAATGGGTTAATTAGTGTTGTTTACTATATAATTTTGATTCGCGTTAGGCTTATAAAAAAGGGAATGAAGAAAGTTAATAACAACGATGACAATTTTTTGTCACTATATGAAACAAAAATTTAGAATGGGCTCGTGACCCATCTTAAAAGTATTGTTTTTATGTGTCACATTTTTCTGAATTTTCTTTTTCGGAGCCGGTTTCTGTGTAATGCAGCATACCAATGTGGAAGTACTGTAAATTGCAATTAATTGTTTAAAAATAGTAATAAATTTTATTATAATTCGACCTGCATTTACACCCTTATGCACTTTAATGAAAGATTTCACTTTATTGATTTATAGCAAAATTTTATATTAGATAGCGAATTCTTCCTTTTATCGGACGATTAAAATTATAAGATGATGGTATATTATAAATGCATATAAATTAAATCGATAAGTAAAATTGGGCTTTTACTTATTTATTTTACTACTTGTTAAATTACTCGAGTATTCTTTAATTTTTAAAATGTAATTTAAATTTTCACGTTCCAATGTAATTTGTAACTTTGTACAGGTTAAGTTACAAAGTGCAAGTGCAACGTACGTCGGCATAGTCGTTAAATTTTATTTTATTAAGAAACGCCAAAAAATTGTACACTAAAATACATTGCATAGCTCTTATGTATCACCGGTACTTATAATTTAACCTTAATTTAAAATCTTTATTAACGTAGTTATTCCAAGGTATGATTACTGCAATTCGTTCTATAGTACTTTATTTAAGGTCCTTATACTTAATTATTTTGAAACAAAAGAAAATATTATATTTACAATTTTAAAATTCATCAAGAAATAAATAGTTAAATTAATATTTTACTAATATATTAATAAGAGAGTATTAATAATTAATAATTAAAAATAAAAAAAAAGTATTAATTAGAGAGATTACTAATAATATTTAAATTAGAGAGAGAGACAGAGAGAGAGAGAGAGAGAGAGAGAAAGAGAGAGAGCATGTCAGAAGAATCCACGTCCCCGAGCTTCCACCATCTGCCCACTAGATGGCAGCAGTCTTACCGTAAAGTTTCTCCTTGCTACAGCAGTTTTCTCTCTCTCTCTCTCTCTCTCTCTCTCTCTCTCTCGACAGAAATGCACTCTCCCACTGCTGCACTCGCCGCCGCCGTCAGCCGTGTGCACGTATACCTATGTGTGAGTGAGGTTCGCAAAACGAGGTAGGGGAAAGGCGAGCTATTAAATGGGCGGGCGCCGGCTGTAGCCCCGGCAAAGATTCATGGCTGGCTCTCGGCTCTCTCTCTCTCTCTCTCTCTCTCACTCACTCAGCTCGAGTATACATATAAGAGAGTCCAACAGAGAGAGAGAGAGAGAGAGAGAG
>UELV01115128.1:0-26948 GCA_900490015.1 Megastigmus stigmatizans | reverse complement strand
GGGGGGGGGGGGGGGGGGGGGAAGAGAGAAAGAGTGAGAGAAAGACAGACAGATTCGCTCGTAAGTATTACCAGTGGAAATTAAAAAAGCAGTATACGGGCTAAGAGTGTACAATGCAATTAATACCTTGGCAGCAATAAATCGCGGTGAGACCATTGCTGCGCGGGCACATAACGAAAAATGACTGGGGTGACCGGGTGGCAATAAATGTGCGCTTAAGTCGAATAAATGAAGCCTCTTGCGTTGCTATTCTTTTAATTACGAAAATAATAGACAATTGTATTGTTTACAGAGTAAATAAGAAATTAGTCACTTTCCTTTTTTTTTTAACGAAGCTTTAAAGTAAGCCCTTGAAACATATTAGGGGGTATTGAAATACATTTTCTCTCTACGATATTATAGAAGTCGCAAAGGGCGATACAGCTCGATATTTTTTATGGTTTTTATATTCTATAAGCGGGCGCGCGAGCCGATCGAGTACTTGACCTTACAAGAGTCGCCAAAGGAAAAAAAAAACCTTAACGCGGATGGTTGACTGTGAATTGCCGATTAGGGAAATGGCTCGATATGCTTTTTTTACGAGCTCACCGCAGGCTAGCGGTGTTCATACTTGTGCGGAGGTGATCTTTTCAATCTTGAAGGTCGAAAATGGGGAATAGCTGTGCTGACCTCGAATCTTAATTATTATGTATTTAGAACAGGTATAAGATATTATTTTTAGATTTTAAACACGTGCGCGTTCACGAATTTTCTGTTGACGCTGTACTACTAATGTTTTTTTTTTATTCAACCAAATTAAAATTGGTATAGCCAGGCTATTCTTACATGAAAGTAGAGCTTCGATGAAATTAACTTTCAAAGAAATATATCTGTCTCTATTGTATTTAAGTTTTTGCAGAAAAAAACGAGCTTATAAACTTTTGGAAGCTTTTTGGAATAGCTTCCGTAAAAAGAATCACAACAATTTTAGATGTAAAATAAAAAAAAGGAGATTTATCTCAAAATATTTGAAAGACAAATTTTTTGCCAATACTTTGAAATCTCTCTTTTAGCAGTTTTAGTAAAATCCATCAAATTCAATGCATTTAAAAAAAAACATCAAGATACAGCCCGATTATAAAATATTTTGAAAATAATAAATACTAAGAATAAATTTTATTTCGAAACTTTTTATATAAATAATATGAACATCTTCGCTTATAGAATACTCGATTTAATAATTTTTAATAAATAACATTCTTGAACAATTTTAGCCAATTCCCATACTTGTGTTTTTAAAAAATATAATTCAATAGAAAACTATTAATCTTCGTTACGTGATAGAGGAATTTTTTCAAAATTTAAATCATCATTTTCAAGAAAAATAGATTTCAATAAAAGCATTCATTTACGAAAATTTTCTTGAAAATTGCGAACCTTCATTTCGAAAGTGAATTATGAGCCCTTTAATGATCAGACTCAGAAAGCTTTTGAATGTAACCTCTACAAATTATAGTCGTCATAATTCACTATTCGATGACACTTTTGTGACCGGACAATTTCTAAAATTTTATTCTATCTCTCACTCTGTTATTTACTTTCCAAGATTAAAACCTAATGTTTATTTATAGCGAAAAACTTTTTATTGCTTTAGTAACCTTCAATTGTAAAATTGAGTCGCAGTGTATGAAATGCGCTGCAAACTTTTAAAATTAAAGTAAGACCGTTTATCAACGCAAATAAAGGCATAATTGCAACTTTTCATGGTAATCGTGAATTTATATTATTACATAACTTTATTACTAATATGCATTTTCAGAATTAATTACGGTTGAAGTATAATATATTGTTTTATGCATTAAATACCCCGCTCATAACATTTAACAGTACACGCATATGCGGCACTTCTCTTAAACTTCACGCACATACTATTTTCAAAATGTTTGGTACATCATTATCATATTGTACAAATATTATTTCAAATTCATGTACTTTTTAGTATACGTAATTATACAGATGATTACAATGGAAACTTTATAAAATTTAACCGAACCTAAATCAAAATTGACACGATTACGCATAAGTAAGCGCAATTATAAAGCAAATTAATTTATCCGTAGTAAATGAATTTCGCAAGTATATACTAATGAAAAATTATTGTCGTCAAACACATTTGCGAGAATCCGTAAGGAAGAATCCCGATTTTAGTCATGCAGGAATCGTATAATGGAGAATTTTCACGCCTGCGCCTGAATGTGTGTATCTGTGTATGTAAATTATTTTCAAAGTATTTGAGGTCGCGAGCGCTCGAAACTTTGAAATGGAAATACGCCATATTCGCGGTCTGTTTGCCATCATACATGCTGAGTGATAAAAGGGCTCGGAGCTTTGAAACTGACTTATTTGATAATGTTATAGACACGACTTTGACGCGCACTCCACTCTCCCTTCCTCTTTTTATTTTATAAAGTTTTTATCAATGTGCTCGATCTGTACACTTCAAACATGGCGATTCGTGGTAAATTGAAGAGCCGGTGAGGAGTGAAGTTTATTTTTGGGGTTTGGAAAGTTCATATATTTTGGCTCAAAATTGAGAAGATTAAAATAAAGCATTAGTGGAATCCCGTAAAATATTCCATCTGCGGGGTAGAATTTACATAAATTTCATAAGATCCACGCGTGTGTGTTTGTGAAAAATCCTCTGTAAGCTACTCAGTGGTGAAATTTACATATTTATTTGAAAAAGAAAAAAAGAATTTTATTTTAATTTAAATGACGGACGATTGCAAAGGAGGGGGAGCTCTGCGTCAAATGCAATATTAACTGTAATTTCGAAAAGTCATTAACAATGAAGTGACGAAACAAACTTTTATTTTCTAGTTTGTATAATTCAAAACTCTATCCGAATTGCGTATTTCTGACTTTTCCAGTGAATGTCCTTTTTTAGCATTTTAAAATTCCGACAGTAACGTTTGACTTTTTCTATTAAAATAGTCGTACAGTGCTCTCTTTCACTAAAATTCAGAAAAATTTTTCGGAGGCTATTTTTTTCAAATCGTCAGAGGCTCCGCAAAATATTTAGAAAAAAAATTGCCGAAAATCTTTCGATATCTTTCAAAGCGCGTCCACTATTTCGACCATCAGCTCTGCCGAAAATATTTTCCCAAAACTTCGTCACCAGGTGCTTTCAAGCCACGATCGATAGAAACAGCATAAACGAGACCTTTTCCCAATAGCAGCACCACAGACACAGAACAATCGACCGGTCTACACTCGAGTTGATTGCATCGCCATCAACAGCTTCTTCTTTAACATCCCGCCGCGGCCTAAAATATCTCGCATCTCTCGCGAAAGAGATTAAAACGATCGGGTAATGCAAGCTTTAATCCGCGCTTGTAAGAGAGAGAGAGAGAGAGAGAGAGAGAGGGGCGAGTTACTACATAAAGAGAAAAAAGCGCACGGAGAGTGCGAACACAGGCCAGGCGTCGGAAGCAAAGCAAATGCACTTCCACTTTCTTCGTTTAATTGGATTTCACTTTGTCGAAGTCGTGAAAGCTCGAGCGAGGGCGGGAACGAGGCGAAAATCGCCGCGCCGAGAGAAGCTGGTGTCGGGCGTATATACAGTTCAACCCTCCGTGTGCAAGCGTGTGTGTATATAGAAGCTGTGGGGTACAGAAGCGATCCTGTTGCTTCGTTAAAGTTATAAAATATCGGTGTGCGAGCTGTTGTAGCTGCGGCGTGTGTGAGTGTAAGCTGCTCCAAGTATCACTGTATCAATCGACAGCCCAAAGTCTTTGTGTATTATATATTAATTGGGGGGCAGATGGTCTTTGAGCGCAAGCGCTGGAGATGCATTTTTTTGGTTAACGATACACTTTTGACTTTACGTATATTTTCGGATAATTATAAAATTACACAATTTTTTAATGTGTTGTTCAAGTTATTAATTGGTAAAGGATACATTATAACATTGGCAAAGCCAATAAACTCCTAAGACTTATAATGCACCACGCTATTTCACTATGAAAGGGGCTTAATAAAATGGCTACCGAGTATACTTAACTTTTATGACTTCATACTTACCCTATACGAAATAAAGATTACTGATTCGCCTGTAAATTACTTTTATGGCCACTCAATAAACGCAAACATCTAAATAATATTGTAATTGTGTTTTATACTGTTGCTAAATTATTTTTCTAAGAAACGGTTTACTATATACCAATATTTAATTATATATTAACATATTCTATAACTATGAGATTGTAATTACATGGCGTAAATAAACTTTTACAAGTGAGACTAAAGAAAAATACAGGTGCTGAGTAGTATATAATTCCTATTCTGGGAGTATTTAAAACTATGTACATAATTTATGTCATTTGAATACTGTTCCAAAATGGTGCTGTTAACTCCCTAAAAGAATATCATTTCTTTTGCAGTACAAAATTCGAAATATACTTTTTTCAAAGCCAAATAAGCGTATCCTTTACGCTCTTAAAGGTAAAAGTATTATTTTACCATGAAAAGAAAAGCACGTTTGAAAAAAGGGGGAAAAAGAAGAAAATTGCAGAGGATGTGAAAAATTTAATTCAACATTTTAGAAAGAATAACTTTACTTCGCTTGGAACAAAAGCAGTGCGCTCGCGAAAGGAATTTCTAGATTTAATAAACGGAAACGAAATGAAGTGGAAAGCCAGGATACAATTGAATAGCGGCGAATGTAAAAAACAGACAGACAGCTGGGCGAATCGGTGGGAAAATAGTAACAAGTGAATCCTGTAAGTTGGAGATAAACAACAAAACCAGACAAAACGTATGAGAATAAAACTATTAAAAGACGTAAAACGAAATTCCAAAGGTTTTTTTTTCACCACAATGAATCAGTAAATACTGTAAACAAGATTCTAATGTATTTCGGCATGCCCTGAAAATGTTACAGATCAAAAGACTTTTGTTTTCTCACTCAAAGACTTTAATTATTTAAAAAAAGAAAATTTAAAAAAGAATTATACATAAATGGATAGTTTGGCAAAACTTTTTCAGCAGTTCCAATTCAGCCTGAGGACAGTCTGACTCAAGTACCGAAATTTCACTGAAGTGTCGAAAAATTAATTTTCGTCACTCTAACCTCAAAATCGCATGTTTGATGCGACTTTACGGCTCTCGTGATGAAAAATACGGTTCGAGACTAGGGCGTAAGAGGATTTTTCCCTCACTCGAAAAACGTCTCGTGGGTGAAATAATCCTCTTCCGCCCCCGTGGCGAAATGTACTATTACCTTTTGACATTCTTTCGTACTATTTTAATTAAAATACATTATGCCGGTCGTTTTAATTAAAAAAAATTTCCATTCGTTATTAAGATTCTTTCAAAATTTAATATGAATTTAATCTTCTCATTGTCTGCTACACTTTTTTTAACACCCTTACGGGAAAAAAATAATCTAATATCCTAATTAATAAATAAACTGGGATTATTTTTGAGTTAAGCGTTTTTAATTACATCTTTTATGCATGCTTGTTTAAATTAATTTTAACCCAGAGGTTTTATTTTTTGCTTTAAAACATAGGAATCATTTAATGACATGTAAATGGAAAACGGCATTTGGTATTTAGTGGTCAAAAATATAATTTTCAATGGACTAAGAGTTGGTAAGCTCAAGTATCCTAATAAAGTTTAATGTGTGTGAAGTACAATAGCTACACCTGCATAAACTAATCAACTTATAAAATTAACGCAATAATATCAGTCCCTTTATCGCGACGTACACATGATATACAATTTCGATCTTCGCGCCCACATTGTGGTACACAGTAGCAGTAATTTACGACTAGTTCAAGACTAATTCTGCGGCACTTATGGAAATATCGATTTTTCAACACTTTAGAAATACCGAAATCTTAATATTTATAACCCATTTTATTAAGATTTAAGACAGCAACTAATTAATCACTGATTTAGCTGCTTTTTTACATGAGTAAAAACAAATGACCACAGCTTAAA
Source organism: Megastigmus stigmatizans (assembly GCA_900490015.1). NCBI lineage: Eukaryota > Metazoa > Arthropoda > Insecta > Hymenoptera > Megastigmidae > Megastigmus > Megastigmus stigmatizans. Next base: position 20,963 of record UELV01115128.1, on the reverse strand, counting down.
ACTGTTCCGCGGCGATTCAATTAAGATAATCCAGTCTGCGAATAATATCGAAATAACTTTTCTGCAAAAAAGATTTGCCAGCAGCATGAATACATTAAACATTAGTGTGCAATGTGAATAAGCTCGTAAAAAGAATTACATACTTTCTATATTTATGTTGGTCCGCTTTAATTAAAGAAAATGGAATTTAGCGCTCGCGCACATTTGTCTCGGCACGACGCAGAATGTATAAATACGTAAGCAACGAATTAAAATTTATCGCGATATAAAACAGACATTAAGCCAAATGTATTTTGCATAAATCCATACGTTTTTTAATATTCAAGCTCACTTACAGCAACTATTTGAGTAAATTGTTTATTTCCGTTGTCTGCTGCTCACCTGTAACATAAAAACAAAAACCACATTATACTCTCTACCCATATAAGTTATATTATTTAATTTTATTATAATAATATTTTATAGTGCCACAAAAAAGTCTTTGCCGCCAACGTGTACGTCAGTCGGAAAAAAACTGAAGTGTCTTACGAAGGGAAGAGCACAGCTTAGCCTGAAACATTGTCCCGAAAACTCCCGAGTCCCGAGCTCAAATCCACATTGTAAAACTACTAATTCTAGGCGGTCCGACATAAAAAAAAATCATCCGCTTAATCGTCCGCAAGTGCAAGCAGTCATTCCGACGTTTGAGGCATTTCTTTCACTCCCACCTCGTTCTGCATCCCGCCCTCCGTCTCTCTCTCTCTCTCTCTCTCTCTCTCTCTCTCTTTCTCCCTCTCTTGCTGTACCTTAAACATTGCGCTGCGGCTGCTCTAAAACTGGTTATCGTATTACGTTATATACCTACGCGACTCTTCTATCTCTCTGGCAAAAGCTCGGGGCTAGATCGCGTTCCTCGCTAATCTCCCTGAATCCTCATCTCTCATTCCTCTCTCTCTCTCTCTCTCTTTCTCTTTCTCGGTAGCGCCAACACACGTACACTGCCTTACTACCCCTCCACCCACCTCCCGACACTTGGGATAATCTTAGGACTTTGTGATTTGCGCCGTGATTGCCTTGTACCACTCGACGCTCGCCCGGGGAATTACAAGAGAGAGAGAGAGAGAGAGAGAGAGAGAGAGGGAGAGGCGGAATCGCCTTCTATTCCAATTTCAACTTTTCTCTCCCGCGCGCACACACGCGCCTCTCCTGGAATTACGAGCTTTCTCATACTTTTTTTGTTTTTTTTTTATCTCTAGTTGGCGCTCTTTCATTCTATGAGCTCTCGTGTGCGGTCAGCATGATTTTTTTTCTCTCTCTGTCTCTCCTCGTTCCTTTATTTTGTTCGTTCATCCCGCTGTCCGTTGCGCTCCAGCGAGGAAAAGTTGGCTGTGCGTTGCCCGAGGGCGAATTAAAAATGCAGAGGACGCGCGAATTGATGACACGGACGAAGCTGACGCGCGCGCATATAGCCACATGGCCCGCTGGTTGGTCCACTTCTACTTCCCTTCTTTTTTCTTTTAATCTTTTTTACTTCAACCGTGGACTACGATCGGATGAGAGACTGGATGGAATTTCGGAATGAAGTCGTTAGCATATGCTCTGGTTTCTTTTCTTTTTACAGGGGTGAGAAGAATTTTTTTGTTGTTGAAATTTTCATAATAACTTTTCTCGAGCATATTTGTAGGCCTTTTTTTTAATCCAATTTCGTTTTCGACGCCCATGCTTGGAATATGATTGTTATCTTTTACCTTTTTTTTTGGTCAGAAAATGAAAGCGTTGTATTACTGGGTGCTTCAAAGTTTCGAAATTTTAAGCTCGCCAACAATGCGCACTCAGTATGCTAATTTTATTTAATACACTTCTCAGTGCTTTTAAAATTTTGAGTATCGTAATATTTTCAAAGTATTTTTTAATGGTAAGTCCAATAAACGTTTTTAATGAAATGTTCATAGGCTGTAAGATGGTATTAATAGATTTAATAATTTAGTTTCCGCACATAAATTCGACTTGATTTTCTTGCAATAGATAACTTTTAACATTAACAGATGATTTGGATGCTGTATTCACAATAAATAGCGGCAATTCTTTGTCTATTTTGGAATAGCAAGTATCAATTAGAGGATAACTTTTGTGTTTACGAAGAATTTTACAAAAACATTCCTTGGCATATAACCGTAAGAAGTTTGTTTTACACTGGAAACTCTCGTGAATTTTCCTATATTGCATCATAAATCTAGTCATTCTTCCTTTTTCTGCAAATACCTCGGAAAACGATAAGTGATAGGTAAAAACGAACGAAATTGTAAGACAGTGACATAGTGTGGAGAAGGTATGTGCTTGGAATTTCCAAACGTGTACACCTTGGCGAGGAGTCGAATTTCCTTGAATTACACAACGAATTTCTAGCATTCAACTCTATATTTTCAATTTTATCCAGTACAATAAAGATTAACCACAAAGTGTATAATGGAGATCGACCTATTTTACTTTTGTTTTTACCTAGATAACTTACTACTAACAAATTCAAGCTATTGGAGTGATCGATAAAAACATTTTTTACGAATAATCAAAAGAATCGAGATAAAATATGACAACTTTCGAATCAGAGAACTAGCTTTATAAAGCGACTTCAGTATATTACTCTTTAACACTGGAAACCATAGATAAAAGTTCTCTATAATTTATAGACAGCAGTTTGATTCCAGGTTAATGCAAAAATTTTAATCTACAAGATTGAGTACACCATTGGCAAAAAGTCAAAGCAAATAAGCAAAAAAAATGTTTATACGCACTCGTGCATATCATCAAACCTATTTCAACTCTCGAGTGGAGACTCTCGCGACCTTTTATCGCGCATATTTCAGTGGCTAAGGGTCCAAGTGATTTACGACATTAATTCAGCCTATATATCGCTATTACTGCACTTTTCCTGTTCCACCGCTTGTTTCACTTCTATCTCAATGGATTTCCCAGGGGAGCTCAGCTCGAGTGGGTGACTGAAGTTTACGCATAATGCTTCGTGATTGCGCGGCTGCTTCTCTTCTTCTTCTTTCTCTTCTTTAGAATGCAGTCCGCAAGAGTTGTAAGATCAGACTGTTAACGAGCGTGTCCGCGATGTAATGAATTACCTCGTTTCTCTCGTCGATCTTATTTTCTCTCTCTCTCTCTCTCTCTCTCTCTCTCTCTCGCTCTTTCTTTTTACGCTTTTTCCCCTTTTTAAAGAATTTCTTTTAAAGATTCTTCTTTTCAGGAGGACGTAAACTGGAATAGCGTACAATTTCCCTTTGATTACTTTTGATTTACGATTCGAGGATCATATTTTTTAGAATTAAAAAAACTGTAGGTATACTTTTGTTTTTTACCTGGTATTTAACGAAGTTCTGGTTACGTATGATTTTACAGTATTTTTTTATCAAAAATTGTTGCATATAAAATGCTGTTATTCATATTTAATTTCTCATAAATTTTAGTATTTTTTATGAGACTTTTCTTATTAACCTCAAAATTAAAAAAAAAATTAAATTAATTTCATACCAAGAATTCCAAGCAATTTCTTCTTACCGATGAACCTATATGTCTTAAGAGGGGAAATTACCACCAGACCGAAATACGAAGAAAAATATTATTATGAGGGGATGCGTGAAATGTATAATTTTATTTTACAGCCTAGCAGATAAGTCAAAGAAGAGAGACGCTGATGAGATGTGGGGAAGAGAAAAGCGCAATGAACGACCTCGTTTTCGCATGTGAAGATTCCAATTTTGCTTTTTTCATTTTTGATAAACTCGCGGCTTTCGGGGTTAGCCAAGCGATTCGCGCAGCAGGTGCATTAGTCGTATTAAAAAGATTTAATCAAATATCCTTGGGATTCTAAAGGATGCTATTTTTGCGTGTCTAGTATATACTTTGCTTTGAATGTAATCGCAAGATTAATTGTGAAATAATTACAGAGCCTACACTTTAGCTTGAAAAAAAAAACAAAATTATATCATAAAATAGAACAAAATAAATGTTTATATTGCATTTCACGTGAAAATAATTTAACGCTTGAGATTCGAAAGCTAATATCCTCGATGGAGTCCGTTGGAGAATTAAATGAAATTTTTATTGCTCCACTACTATATTTTATAAGTGATTCGTAAAGCTATGCTGCTCCGTCTGCCTGGAAATCCTCGATAAACTCGAGTGCAAATAGGCCATATATGACCCTATACATCTTCCCTGCTGGGATTAAGATGAGCGCGCAGTCTACTCTCTTTTATTTGCGTGTTTAGGCTCACATCCTCCAGGGATGAAGTTGCTAAAGATACAGTTATTTGCTGTCCGGATGTCTAGTGTAGATTGACGTCTATTAGCTACAATTTGTGCACGAGCAAGACGTATGGCTGGATTCTAACTAATTTAGAAAAATATAGATAGTGCAAATATTGTGTACGCCTGAGACTGTAACATTTTTTTTTTTTAAATTTTAGTCGATTTTGTTAAATATTTTTAGCTGTCAACCGACTAATAGTCCATTTTGGTACAGTATCCTCTAAAATATGAAAAAGAAAAAAGGCCCTGACGATGGAAATCAAAATTAAGCCTTTTAACAAGAATTTCTAATTAAAAATAAAAGCTCTACAGCCAGTACATCACATTCTTTTAGTCCGAACGACTTATCGACAATTACCGCAAATCATGCATCCGTAACGAACCGCGGTACAAAAATTGATCATTGCAACGTGGAACACGTTGGGTCAATGGCGCAACATATAAAACGCGGCGTAGTAGACGAACGACGGCCGCAAAATCTCGACCGTCGAAATTTCACGCCCGAGTGACAAACGAGTGAGAAAATCTGATTTTTTTTTCCCCAGAGGCTTGGTGCGTATACACGCCTACACGCCGCCGAGCGTGTAAATCCATTTATGCGGGCGATGGATCGAGACCCGAAAGATTACAAGCGCTTGGCGAGCCTCGAGCATGAGCTTTCGATGTGTCATCAATGGGAAAAGGCTATTATCAGTTTCGGTATTCGTTTAATTTACACCCGATACTGACAATGATAAAAAAGATTGCCCCTTTTTTGCTGGCCTGTTCCCGAAATCTCTGCTTATATATTTAGAAGACAGCGTATATTCAATGCTGTAATTGATAGGAAAAAATCAGATAAGGTCAATCGAGGAATGAAGATTATTCTTCGCGATGTTGTTATTTTGATCGATCGGTCTATCGCTTACAATTTGGTATGTTTGTATGATTGGACACAGTTCTTGTGTAATACATTAAAAATTTGAAACGATAAAAATGAATAAGGCAATAATAATTTTAATTAAAAGATTATTTAATATTGCGCAACTGCACAGGGCAGACAGGTATCATAAAAAGAGAAAATCTTTTATTTATGACATCCAGTAATGACATCTGGGTCAATTCTCGAAAATTACAGTTTCTTTTCCAGACCATACCACGCAAAAGACCGTATCCTCTTTGCCAAAAATATTCGTGGAAAATTGCTCTTCCAAGGAAAAATAAAGCTAATAACCGGTCAATGCTGTGCCCAATAAAAATAAGCCTTCGAAATAAGTACCGAGATAAATAATCAAGCCTCCACCTGCGCGCGTATACCGTAACGAAACAATTTCATCCCAATCGTTGGTATAAAGCTCCGTTCCAGCAATCAACGTTTCGCGCAGTCTTATCGTGTAACAAACGACGTCTACGCGCCTGCCATTTAGATCGGACACACCTACACACAATAATTTACTCCTTTACCCACATATTACAACATCCATCGTTCACAGTGAATATATATATATATATATATATGGTTCGATCCGTACAGGGTAAATAGTTGAAAAAGTTGAATTTGCGGCAGTTGGATCGATGAAATCATTCGAAATTATAAAGAATTATTCGTCACGAAACACATCATATAGACGCGTAGGGAAGATCCTGCTAACGACCTGAGCAGTGTTCCAGAAGAGTAGAAATGGCCAATTCCACACGTTGATTATTTGGTGATGAAACTTGGCCACGTGTATCCACGTAGTTTCCTCCGAAGTCTGAGGGAGAAAATCATTTTTTCCGTATACTCCATACATACATGTATAGCGTATCTCATATGGAACAATCAAAGGGGCAGACGGGGATGGCGAGCGACTAGAAGAAAGGGAAAGGATTCCTTTTTTTTCTGTCTCCTATACGCGAGGGAGAGGCAGAGAAGGAGTCAGAGACACGACTGTATACTCCCCTATAAATACATGGCATATGGCAGTTCCGGGATGCCTTCGAGCATTTATACACGTATATATATAGAGAGGCCTTTGGAATTTTTGGCACTTATCGCCCGTGACAAATGACAATAGTCTCGACGACGATAAAGACGATGCTTGATATGCTGCCTTCTAATTCAGCCTCTCTCTTTTTTTCGCTTCTTCCTTTCTCTGTCTCAGTCTTTCTCCAGCTCCGCCTTTCTCGGTCATTGATTTATAATCTGCGAAATCACTTTTGGATGCGCATCGCAAGCGACAGGGGACCATATCTTTGCCGAGTATCTCTTATATATTCTTTGGACGAGTGTACGTGAAGCTTTTACCACCTTTTTTTATTTTCCACACGCGCATGCGCATCATGTGTATGTTGGATTATCTTTGCCTACGAAATGATGGATGGTGGATGGAAGCAATCATTATCCAGTACTCCGAGTTGATTGCAATACATTTGGTCGGTGAAATACTAATGTGGTGGGACGAGTGCAATGGTGAGTACCGAAGCAATAGTTATCTAACAAGCACGTACATTCAAAGAATAAAATATTACACATTATTAACTATAGTTGCAAAGTCTTTTTCCGATCAAAATACTGAAAATTTCCTATACGGAAGTGCTTTTATACATCGCTATATATATTACAGTCTTGAATGGGTCTCCAACTCATTATAAGACATTTGATTGGCAACGAGTCAGAGAATCAACGCTGACCCAGTTCCACTCGGACAAAGAGAGCAAAAGTCCGAAAGAGGGGACCACGCTATACATCATTTCTCATTCGCGGGATGTTTTTTTCTCTTACGATGGTAAAAAGTATATTATATAAGCTGACGGCTTTCGGGAACAATTTGAACTTCTTATGTCCATTGAGATGGATGAAAATCCGTCTGGTTAGGGATTTCCGGTGACAGAAGATACGCCTGCTCTCAGAACGAATGACAGCTGAGCTCTCTCTCTCTCTCTCTCTCTCTCCTTAACTTTCCCTGAATTATTATGATTTTGAAAAAGTAGGAGACCGGCAGAGGGCGCAAAAAATGGGAAGAAAGAATAATGGCGAATGATGAATCGTATTATGCGTTCTCCGTAAATTCTGTCAATTAGCAAGAGGTGGAATCGTGCAATATGTACAACGCGAATAAGGATAAGAATATGACAATTATATGGTTGAACGAATGAGGATAATTAATGTAGAAGGTGTAAAGCTTGCTTGCGAATCGTATGCTAATAGAGACGTGAATTATGGTCTTAATTTGCATGATGAAATATGGTTGTATTTATATATCGCTGATTTATGCAATCATTATTGTAAGTTTGACCCGTCAACGTGTTTGCATGAATGCATTAACAGAGAAATGATGTATTTATGAGAAAAATTTTATAAGGTGATTAAATATTTAATTCTCGCACCACTGCGAAACAATTTTATGATATCCTTTCATAAAAATGCATGAAATTCTTATTAATTTTTAAATTAAGTCAAGGAGGAGCCCAACAGCATGTAAGAATTTATCTTCCTGTTTCTGAGAATTTTTTCAGTGCCACAATTTTTTGAAGCCGTACTGCCAAAAAACTATGAAAATTTAAATATCTGCATCAAAAGCCCGGAGCTTTCGGTATAAAAAAACAGCCTTTGCAGTACTTTGAGTAAAAGCTTCTTGTATACTGTAAAAAGTAGATTAAAACACTTTCTTTTGACTTTATAAAATAAAAAAAAAACGTATGACACTGGTTTGAATTTAATCTAAATCACAGCATTTTCAACCGAAGTTTACTGGGCTAAAAATATTTTTTTATTAATAAAAAAGTATTCTTATTCGTTGTTGAATCCCAGACGTTCAACTCATTCACCAATACAAGCCATTTACTATTTCTCCTTTGTTGAGCAAAGCTATTTATCAAACTTTTTATATTATTAAACTAATCCAGGCGAAGCGTGAAAACTTTTAATAACATTCGAACAATATTATAGCGAAGGGAGAAAAAATCAAAGTCATTCTAAAATTTCAGAATATTATCCAACTTTGGGAAAAGGCGACGACGTGCAGAAAACAGTCCAACGTTGGCATAATAACTTTGCGCAATAAAATCTTCCGCGCGGAGCTCGAGGGAGAGAGAGCGAGAGAGAGAGAGAGTCTGGTCCGAAATCTGCACAACAATAGAGCGAATAATGACGCGCGGTGCGCAGCGGCTGCAACATAAGGCAGTTCGCTCGAAACCCTTGACAGTCGTGCCAACTTTTTCACTTCCCCTCAATATATGTATCGCGGAAATATATCGCGACGGAGACAGTAAAGAGGGACGTGAGTGGTTTGCTGATTTGGGGATTTCGTAATGAAATATCAAGCCGTTCGCGCGGAATTGGTAATGATGTTAACGAGATTATGTATAGAAAGTGTACAGCTCTCGGCTTATCTTTCGGATAATCTTTGAGATCTATATGAAGCAAAGCTAATTAATTAAAAATTCAGTTTTGTAATGATATTTTCTCGCCGATATTTTCATCAGATTAAACCGAAACATGGAATTCTACTTTTCACACTGAGCAATTCTGTAACGAAGAATTTTGTGTACACTACTAATACTTTATGAGTTGCAATTATTTTTAATGTTCAATTAGTGAATTAAACTGTTGTCTAGTCAGACCAAGATAATTAATATCAAAATGTAATGTAATTCTAAAACATGAGCCTTGAAATAATTTCACAATATAAATCATAATTATATTTTCTTGAATAATTGTGACACAATACAATACGAAAAAATATTAAGCTCCAAATGTGATCGTATTTCAAATATAATTATCTCAAATCAAATACTAAAAATATTTAATTTTATTAGCAAAAGTGTCGAAGTCACAACTTTATCCAAAGTTTAAAGTCTTTCAGTATTCTTCGCTCTCAAATACATCGTATTTTCCACCCCCCGCAGGCTTTACCAATAAACAACTCCGTCGGTACTTTTTCCCGCGCGCACCTAGAGAAAAGTCAAGAGATTATTGCCAAACATAATCCATCCGCCGACAGAAGAAGACAGAGGAAGAAGGCAAAATAGGAAGACGAAGAAGAAGAAGAAGACATTGCCGTGTAAAATGCGAGTAAGAGAGTAGAGCGCGTGTTTGCGTACCATCTACACTCGGACTCCTTATCTACTTTAGCAGCAGGGCCGAGCCCTTCTAGTGTACAAGATGCAATGCTTATCCACCAGAGAGAAAGAGCGACAACCGTGAGCTCCTCGTATCGGAAGATCGAAACCGATATCCCGAAAGACATTGTCTGCTGACTTGTATCCGAGTCCATGTATACATATATATATCTGTGCAATCTCAACTTTCTCCTTAATTAAGACGTGCGCGTTCGTATCGCTGCAGTATACAGTAATACTGGATCAATGCCGGGCCAACCCAGGCCAACGTTGGCAGTTGTGGATTCGTGATTAATGAGGATGATGAGTATGTAATTACAGCTAACAGCTGGCGTTGGTTAGTGCGCCAGGGTCGAGAACGCGGAGAGCAAGGTTTATTTATGGCTACTGCGAGTGTTTAGTTGCTTTGCTCAAGTTGAAATTGATTGTTGCACGACAAACAAAGAAAAAGCTAGACAATGTCAAGCTGTGTTAGGTATCTCATAAATAAATCTAATCATACTTTGGCTGTTTCTACTTGATGTAACTCGATAATACGCATTTTCTACATTTCCTAGAGTTACAATAATAATGGTCTTACATCATGACATCATGTGAACGTATACATTTTTGGATATATGTTATTGAAAAATTTAGTTTACCAGTATAAATATATCATCAGTTGGAGAATTTCCAATCAGCATTTTTACTCGCACGACTAAATTTATAAATTGATATTTTGTATTGCATAGAATCCAGATTCTATAACTATATTACTTTTTTATACCAATCATAATGTAATTGTTTTTCGTCAGCTATGCTGTTTTCGAATAATTTATAGTTCGTTTATTCTTTTATTTCGGGATCCGCAGAGTTCGACGTGAAATTTTAATTACTGGAGCTTAATGGAAATTACCCAATTTCATTTAATTCGCATTTTCTATTCAGCAGTATACGGTAATCGAATAAGGCTACATAATAGATTATATCTTCATTCTTGATGCTGTCAGATCAAATACGCTGATTAGAATCACAATGGTAAAATAATTTGTACTTTTCCAACTGTATTATTTTTATTCGCGAAGTCGGAATTTTTCGTGACGAAGCAGAATTGATCATCAAGCAATACGATGATTAAACAATAGCTTTATGCTCGTATTTCCGTTACATAAAATATTAAACGAAATTTCATACACGTATTTTACATTTATTTCTCGTTTTATTTTGTCAAATATTTTGTATTATTCAGTCCTTTTATCGCAATTGAATTCAACTGAAATGCATTGTCACCAATGTTATTTTTATAGGCAAATGGTAAATTACAGAGAAATGATAACGAAATCTTCTTACTATATATCACGATAACTTTAAGATAAACTGTGTAATATTTGAAATATAAAAATGAAAGTCAATGACTAGCCTAAACGGAGTAGCAAAGTATAACAAATTAACTTATTAACTACAATAGATAGACGAAATTAGTACTAGGAAGTAAAACAACTACGTTCATTAAGAATAGTTTTACTTGGTTCGTATAGGCTAGGTGCATGTCAGGCAGTGCCGGCCACGCACGACTAACGAATAAAACGCAATAACCCCGATCGCTGTACTTGTATGCATAAAAGTATAGGAAATAGGAATAAATAGACCATTTCATATATTAACAAGTGTTCGAGAAGGTTTTAAAATTTATGAATTCTGATATAGTAGCTCTTGAACATTTAGAGTGTTAAGTCAAAACTCCGTCAAAAAGTGATGTAAAATAACACAATATTTACTACGAAATTAAACTTTCTAGCGGCAGTTCGGAAGAGCGGTTACACACTTCAAGTTCAAAACTGAAAATATAGTATTTCAAATCGGCGCACTCGGAAAAAACCAGTCGACTAACATAGTACGGAAATCGCTCATTTTTGTTTTAAATTGCGGCAGCATAAGTATAGAAATAAAGCTACGACGCATGAAATTTAACAAGTTATTAAGTAGCAACCAACAAAGTTATTTATAGCTCAACCACGCATGCATCACCCAGATCTTTGTCAATCCGAAATCCCCGGTTCATCAATTAATCCGAAAATTAAAAAAAATCATACCTGCTCGATTTGGCGAAGAAAAAAGAAACTCTACACCAACAAAATTGATAGGCCAAATTTATTACAGTGCCTCGGAAGTCCCCCTCCCAAAAAACAACTCACACCTACTCAAATAAACAAAGTTAAAACAAAAGAACCAATTCATTCAGGACGAAATTTGCGAAACACTATATACGCTAACCCCAACATATTTGCGGTGACCGGGATTCGCTCTATGTATATGCATGATCCATATCTCCCCCCTCCCCTCTCTCTCTCTCTCTCTTTCTCTCACTCTTTCAGTCCGTGCACGCGTCAATAATGTCGGAATAATACCCAGCAGTCGAGGTGCGGGCAAGTGGCGATGTTCAACCTATTATCATGCTTACGGCTTGCATTTCGCGCTGGCTGCAATCGAGTCTCTCTCTATCTCTCTCCCTCTCTCTCTCTCTCTCTCTCTCTCTCTCTCTCTCTCTCTCCCGAGTTTTGCTATCGTCCGTTAGCCTCGCACGACCAAGGCATTCTATACGTGCACACGAAATTATATATGTACAATGCGCACTCGTGTATATGCTATACGTGTGGACTATAATCGATGTGGAATTGATATTTTATACCCTGCGATGTATGAAAGTGGTCTTTTTTTTCTATTGTATAGCAAGTTCATTCAATCGTTTTAAAGAGTCATCTACTCAAATGAATTGCAAGCAATTTGTTAGAAGCATTTCTTTAGTCAATCAAATTTTTTGATTCGGTTAAATGCGAAACTAAAACATTATTTTCAATCTTGCTAATATTTTAAGATTATGTTGTAGATATGTTATATTATAGATTACGTTATAGTTATTGGACGGAAGTCTTAAAAATTTTCTCTATTTCAATGAAATTCAAAAATTCACCAGCTTATGACGTCGATATTTCTGGCTCTAAACCGTGACAGCGAAAGTGCTGCCAAGGAGAATATCGACGATTAAATTGACAAATTTCCAAATCTCTCGAAGTCAGGATATGACGGGAAAGATTTACGACGTAGATTCAAAATGCTTTTATCGTATACAAGTCTTAAAATGTGCAAGCAGCGCTACTGTGACTAATATTATCTTATAATCATAAATTATTCATTCGTGAATTTTGTAAGGCTCATATATTCATTACGTAATTTTAATTATTAATTTAAATATTATTTATAATAAAATGTAATGTAAATATTTCATACTTTGGGTAGTCTTTTACACTCTCATCGATTATGTGAAATTTAGTTCTTAAAATTGTGCGCAAGTTGACTTCTTTAATTTAAACTTTGTACATTATAATAAAATGTGAATACATTACTTATTTCTGTTAAAAACAACCCTGTTTATCTTGGAATAAACTTGTGTACTAAGAAATGAACAGCAACTCCTCTACATAAACTAACTTCTTTAACTTTTAATCTACTTTAACCTTTTCTTTATTAAGAAAAATTTTCTACTCAACATCCATATCCCCCAAATTCGCGTTCTCTGTTCCCCTTCGATCATCCGCAATCAAAGCCCAAAGCAACATTTCCTTTCCCAATGGCTTAACCTCCAATTCGGCGGTGCACAATGCCCCGCACACACACACGCACACACACACACACATGCACACGAGTGGCGGCGGCGGCGGCGCATATTCGTTCCGCGAGAGCTCGTCAAAAATTTTGTGGCATTCGCGCACGCATGAAATTTAGCTGCTGGCCACGAGCGTTGAAGGGCTCAAATTATTAATGCCGTTCATTCCGCGTTGTGCTACACGCGAGAAAACGCCAGCGTCGCGCCGCCGCTTCTGTAGCAGCCTGCTATGCTGGATTTTGGAATTGCCAATGTGAATGGATCGATTTGCGAAGGCGAATTGCTGCAGCTGAATTACATGCTTTCTTCAGCTTTATTGAGGATTTCATTTGGTTGCTTTTTTTTCTTATCGTGAATTTTGAGGATATCGGAGTTGAGATAAATTTTTTGTTGTAGACGATTACAAGTTTTTGTAGTAAATAAATGAATATATAAGTATAAGGTAATTTTAATAATGCTAAACTTTACAATGGTGTTTGATCACACGAGTAACAAAAGAGTTTAATCATTCACGTCGTATGACAGTAGATAGAGACGAATGTTTTAAGACAATATTTATTTATAAAAAAATAACCAACTTGCTAATGAATCAATGATAATATTGAAAAATCTTTTAATAATAAAGAAGTAATTCATAGCCATTTTTGTTTTAGACAAAATCAAAAACCGCCCCATGATTTAATTAAAAATATTTTACTTTATTCTTTGAACATTATTCTCTTGTTTTCACGTTGACGAGTGAACAAAAAGAATCGGCGAATTTTACAAATTCAAGCCCAATTTATCATAGTCCGCGTAAAGGCCGAAAAATTGCTAGAATTCCAATGCTAACAAAATTAATAACACTTTTTTTGGATGGAAATGTACGTGCAATCGCAGAGTCAACACGCAGTTGGCCATTTGTCAAGGACTCGTCATTTTTAAAACGACTCGCCTTTTCCCCCTTTCGTTGGCTATATATGCATAAAACTCGTAACTCGGCACTCTGCCGAAAATTTTTTTGGTAAAATTATTACGCATTTTGTTCAGAACGAGCCACACTGACGTAAATCTATTATTAATCACCTATTACGTCTATTAATCCGCTTTGAACATATTGCGCTCATCTTATGCTATAGTTCGGTGCGGCTTTACCGCTTTATTATAATAACATCACAAACTTCGACGCACGAAAAAAAAGCCCGATGAATAGTTGCCGTTATTTGACACTTTTTTCATTTCACATTATTGAAATGGCTATTTTACTGAAATAATTGCAAAACTCAAATTGTTCATGAATAGTTATTAACACATATATTCTAAAAAATCCGAAATAAGGTCATCTATAGCTATGATGGAAATATAAAACTTGTTTAACTATTCTTCTTTTTGCCAATGCAGCTGACATACTAACTAGAATTTAGCATAATGAATATTTCTAATTATAGTATTAATATATCAGAAGTAGAATTTATTTATACCTTTCTAAATCAATAAGACTAAGATTTCATTCAACTTCTAATTTTAGAGTTAAAAAATAGGAAATACGCAAGCAAGTCATGCGAAAATTTTATGACCTCATTATATTATAATCCCATTGCGAAAATAACATATCTACGTCATCAGAAGTACAAATCGGATCGAACAAAAAGCCGAAATGACGTTCTTAAATCTATATACAGTATCTCAATACATCCGGTTATAAATAACTCTTTTTAAAATCTTTTAGAACTTAATAAATATTTTTAGAATCAACGAATATTATACCACACGTTTTATATAAAATTCCTGCAACATCAAAAATCGTATACACGAGATCAACATTTCAAACGCGAAACCGAAACTGCATGTGTAATCATATATCCAGTAAAATCGCGGATTATATATACACAATAAAATTAATATAATTCGGTCGATACCACGGCCATGAATCTACATTCGCGTCTTCAAACGCACAGGAACACATACTCGTGAACAAAGCATCAGAGAAGTGTGCGTGTGAGAGCGAGAGAGACTAGCAGGTTTGGTCTGTCGCTGAATTTAATCCGTGCGAGCCGAGGCCTTCAATTAAATATCCATCATTAGTTAAAATGACCGACGATGTATCGGCCGATGTATATATATATATGCGTGTGTGTGTGTGTGTGTGTGTGTGCGTGTGTGTGTGTGTGTCTGTGTATACGTATGTAGTAGGTGTATTTGAGCATCGGCTTCGGAAGCCGCAAACGACGCGAGTGTTTCACGCGAAAATCTCGAAATGAACGGAGAGCGGGGCCGGAGAATGCGATTTCGCCGTGTGTCACAACATGGTCACAACCTTCTGTCATACGCATTATTTTGCTCTACTCGGTCGTATGTGCGCGCGATTCTGTATTTCACTTGCCAATTAACTTTTTGCCGTTTGGCGCACATGCTTTTTTGGGGCGTTTTATGTTTTGATGCGGAAAATGTCAGGGAATAATCGATGAGTCATTTCCGGGGCTTCGCGCGGAATTGAAAAAGCGTGTATCGCCGTAGCGAAATGATTCCGAAAACAATAGAGTTACATTTTGAAAATTGCACGATTTATTCGGTAAAATCCGATTTTCAAAATGCTAAAGCTGCTTTTATTCTAGTTGAACTGACAGTGAGAGTACAGTCTAATTATGGAATTTGAAATCGGGTGAAGATGTCACTTCATTTAGTTGAAAGATATTATTAATAAACTAATAAAACGTTAAAACGAATGAGATCAATGAGAACCAAGTTTTATCGATAAATTAGACAAAATCCGCTTTGGCCAGCCGAAACATTTCTCCACCTTATCGATTCCGGCGGTAGCGCATGAATAATTTCGGTGAGCAAAGTGCACAGCGGCTTCTTTTTTTATTGTTTCGAATACAAATGTGGAAAGTCATTGTCCTTTTATGAAGTAAGCGCCGGCAAAAAGCGCTTGCATTACACACGACACAGGTAAACAGACTTTACCAACACGACATTATGCAAAGTCTACCGAACCGTCCCGATAAAACGCTAAGCTACTTTGATGGTATCCAAACATTTACTTCACAAACCTCTGTCTAAAGTATCTTTACTGCTTGATTATATTTACTATTTATGCTGTACATAGGTTTGGATTGTTTTATTCGACAAATTCGGTATAAAGTGAAGAATGTTTTATTTATTTTACTGCATCTCCGCAAGAATTAATGTTTTCATTGACAGTCGTTACAAATTAGTAGCCATGTTTATGTAAAGATACGGCGACTTTACGACTCAATTACAAACTTTATGTCTTTGTTCTTAATGACATGTGACGCAACTTCACGAGCTTTATTATGATGCAATCTCTTATGCAACGAAGACAATCAAGTCAGACATCAAATTTTCATATTATTATCATTTTCATGTTAGTCAGTCTAAACTGTCACGTTTATCTTATATATGTATATCGGTAACAGTATAATGTCGAGTAGGCAATGGCGATTCGCTGGCCTGATTTGCTTAATAATCGACAGACTATATATCGTCATGCATTTTCAATTTTCCACAATTGGCGCGAGCTACACGAGTGCCTTTCATCCATTTCAAGAGGCTAATAAACCCATTTGTTTTATCGCCCGAGTCAATTGCTTTAATTTTCGATCGGCGAACTGCATTCGGAGATGTTTTGCGTAGATGCTCGAGTACTGTGGCACTTTGTGTGCGTTGACAGTTAACGTCGTGGAAGGGTCTAAAAGTTTTTAAATATCGCGCAAATCATAGTCAACACTCATAGGGGATTTCGACATAATATCTTTTGTGCAATATAACTCAAAATGCGCAATTCATCTTTTTGAATTCAAGGGAAGAGGTATTCAAACTCTTAAGTGTTAAAGTTCTATTGCTATGTCATAATCTCAATGACCTTTAAACTGTTATAATTATGACAACTTTACGAGTGTACGGAACTTTCGGAAACTGTGCGACGACAGCATAGCGTTATTAAATTCAGTAATTCTAAAGCAGATGGAAATATATTAAGACGGAATTGAACGAATAAAAAGAAACAATACGGAGTTTAGACAAAAATATATTTTTTCAATTTTAATAGTTTAATAATCAATAAGTAATGCGATATTTTGGCACATTGAAGTTCATTCAAGAAGATGACATTATAAATTAGAATAATCATGTTAAAACTAACCAAAGCGCGAAATTCATTTTTGAGAATTCGTTCAGATGGACAAATTTATAAGGTATGTGCGAAGTTTTCAGCCCTGCGGTAAAGAATAACTCATCCAAAATTCAAACTGATTTGATGAAAATTATAACGCAAGAAAAATTTGGCAAAGTCTCTTGCCAAAAGAATTGCAAAAGATGCGACTTCATCGAATATGCAGAATCTCTAATATGACAAGTTCAGTTTGTATACCTCGATCATCAAATTGAATTAAGATATTACTTCAGTACTTCATGTAAATTTTGTTGAATTGTTTTATTTTTCTTCCAACAACTATTTTACGAACATCGATGTTTTGCAAAATAATAAAAAGATTTTCGATAGTAAAAAAAAAGTAGAAATTAATAATCAAATTGTCATTTGTATGAAAACATTTCAAAATAATTGATTACAAAATTTTGATTGCTCAAATCAATCAGCGTTAATCAAAAGTTTTAATCAAGAAAAGATAAAAAAAATAGATTTTGTAATACTAGATTTGTATTGTTTTACTAAATTGAAATTTACACGAAATATTTGTAAATATTATTTAAATTTTGTGAGACAAAAAGACTAAAGAAGCCTGATCCGTCGAACTTTTATTCTTGCAGATTGAAATATTACTTTCAAAAAGCAAAGTAAGTAAAATTTTAACCTGTAACTCTCTGTACGAAGCAAATTTTCCTTGCAGTAGAACGAGTAGCTTCCAATAAAAATGGATCGTATATTTTTATGGGTGACTTTGAACTTGGTTGAGCATGGTATTAAGGCCATTTACTTGTTTTCAAGTAAATTCTTCTCGCGGAAACCGTAAATTCCGCTCGAAAAATTTTAAGAATATTCTTCCTTATTCAAAGAGTGAAAATTCTATCTGGACAAAGTGCATATAAGCTCCGAAGCTGAAAATGATGTAAATTCCAATATCCCGGCTCGTTATCTAACTTGACACATTGTGCATAAATATATTCAAACTTCCTTAGTTTACCTGCTGAATTATTAATTCAGTGCAAATCAGAAGATAAATGATAGACTTCGTTAAATAAATGCATCTTATTTCCCAGAAATTTTGAAAGCAGCTGCATGCATTGACCACGACAATAAAAACCTTTTTTAACTCTGCCCATAAATCGAGCGAATAACTAAAAGCCGAGGCAACGATGAATTTCCCGTTTGCGGATTTGCATAAGAAAGTGCATGCTATTCACCCTTCCCACAAATACAAATACACGCACACACACTTACACGATATAATGCAGTATCAATAATAACTCAGTGCAAATGGAAATGAAGCAATAAATCGAATGCTGCACAAAAGAGAGAAAAATACACGAGTAAGCACAATCATAACCTCTGGGTGCATGCAGTCAGCGAGAGTAACATGGCGAGAAAAAGCGAAACTTTGCAGTTCTCAAGGTCAGGGATTCACAGTTGGTGGCTGTTAAAAAGCTGTCCTGGCATTCGTTCAAGTGAATCCGAATGGAGAGTGAGAGAGAGAAAGAGAGAAAGAAAAATAAGTAGTTGCGAGAAAGCCGAGTAAGAGTAAATATTCGAGCGATCGATGGATTATCGTTTTCAGCGATTCATATACGTTTGTTACCTTGAGAAGAACAAATAATAACCACATCGGACGAGCAAGATACAATCTTGGAATTATCTATGTTTTTTTCTACTACGTAATCGTGTTTAAGCTGCATCATCCCCTTTGCACAGATGTTGCTCTAAAAAAAATCCAATTATTAAGAACGCCCGTTGTTGCAAAATTTTCACACGTGAAATGTGACGTATAAACATTTATTATTCAATATTTTTCATCCCATTTACAGAGCGAAACACGCGCGTTAACAATGTATACATACCCACGCACTCCCGGCTTCAAAATTTAATGTATCCGTGAGCGAAAAAGTCTCTCTGCCCAAACGCATAAAAAAATCCCTCTCCCTGAATGCTTTATATTCTCGCTCTCCGCGCCAACACAGTAATTCATGTCCTTCAGGTAACCAGCAGCAGCTCGGCGCGGCGCAAAACTACACAAAATTTCCACTCCGCCGCCTTCGGAATCATCCATTTTTGTCCCGCTGACTGTACACGCTTCGCGCCATGATGTATATTCGGCAAAAAAAGAGAGAGCGACACTCGCATCAAAAGCGAATTAGTCGAAAAGACGTGCAGTGACGTGCGCTGCTGCAGCGCTTGCGCGTATCTAGTTTCCACCTCAATTAACCGGTGCTCTCTCTTTCTCCCTCTCTCTCGGAACCTCAGCATATATAAGGTAGATATATATGCATGTACGTGTGGATTTGACGTCATTTGCAGCACCGCGCGGCGTCATGGGGTTAAACAACAGGGCGGTGATGGCACACACACACACACACACAGCACGAGACGAGAGACGAGAGAGAGAATCCGAGAATTCGCGCGCGCGCGGCAAAGTTCGCAATTGGATACAATTCTGGATCTGGTTGGGCGCCAAACGCTATCTTCGCTCTCTTCCTTGCTTCCTTCCTTCCTTCCATCGCGCTCGATTATCACGATATATATACTTCGAATGCATTATGAGCGCTTGGCCGAGCGCGTAATTAATGCATCGAAAGGTGTAGTGCGCCGCGGCAGTAGAATTATGGGATTATTTATTTAGAACCGTAATCGAGTGTAGAGGTGGAGAAGGTTAATACACGATACAATACCTTGTATGTTGAGATTTATGCTTGTGTATGGCGGAGGTTGCCGAACAAAAACAAACAGTGCATATTAGGTAAATTGAAGGTTTATTCGTTTGCAATGATTAATAACTGCACGGCATGAACACAGAGGCGTGTACGATCAAAAAGGTGTGCTGCAGTTTCCGACTGGAACGAATTGACCATCAAAAGATGATTGGGTCGGTGGTAAATAGAATTCGCGCGGTTAAACGGTGAAAAGAATCGGGTTTGCGTACTAGCTTCCGTTTAATAACACCTATTAGTGTATCGACAGTAAAATTAGTATAATCATCACAATTGATTGAATATTAATTTTCAATGCTGAATCTGATCATATGTTTAGGTACCTTGTATACACCCTTAAAGAATATGAAGAAATTTTGAAAGATGCAATATAAGAAGATAACAATCATTAGTCTTTCGTTTTAATCATTGTTTATACTTAAATATATTAGCAACATACCAAAACTCTTCTATTATATTAAAATGTTAGTGGTCGTCGTTCGTCGTCGCATGCTATACATAGTGTATCATATCTATACCTATTAAGTACCCTTCTGGAGTGTAATTATAATAATGGTATATTGATTTTTTATGGTGCTTTTATTTTTTATGGTGCTTTCATTTTTTATGGTGATTTTATTTTACAATATTCTATGTAAAATTATTACTTTTTGTAAGACATCATGGCAACTGTTAAAAATATTTATATTATTGCTCTTATTTAATTTACTAGGATATCAACTACTAATAATTTGAAATAAGTTTAAATTGCCCATTAGAAATTATATGCACTAATTTATTAAATGTTTTTAAACAACCAATTAAAAATTTTGTTATAACATTTTATGGAAATAAACAGAAGCGAATGAAATAATACATTCGTACGTGCCAAGATTATACCTTTTTTAAAGGTAGGTTTTAGGGTTAGAGATTTCACTACTTTCAAGAGATATTAGATATGAAAAAACGTAATATATGAATATAATATAAAAGCAGGTATACCGACATATTTTTTTATTACCAATATTCCGATCTTATATTATTTCTAAAAATATATAAGCATTTTTAGCACCTCTAGGCCATG
>UELV01115099.1:0-11312 GCA_900490015.1 Megastigmus stigmatizans | reverse complement strand
ATATATATATATATATTATGATGTACTTGGACATGAAATTCAAAACTTCCCGCCGCGGACTCGAGCCCTTCCATTATTGTGCGACGATGTTTTCGCAGACGGCGGTCATATTATGCTTGAGTACAGCGGGCACTTCGACCCAGTTATTAATAAGACTTTCTCTTTTATTTTAGTCATGGACTGGCGGGGGACCACACTGACGATTCTCTTGGTGAGTACCACACACACACACACACACACGCGCGGATCGACGGATCCTTCACATCTCCTGTCTATCTATCTATCTCTCACACTCTCTCTCTCTAATAGTCAGCGCGCGTGCAGGAATATTATACACGCGATCATCTTCGCGATCTCTTGTGTTTCTTCTCTCCCAGACGGCCGCTCTCTCACGTGGTATATATTATACATATATATATATATATATTCATATAGCGCGTGGGCGCGAGTCACGCCAACTCTTAAGCCAAGTCTTAACTCCTGAGGCGATATTTTGCCATTGTGGAAAGCTGCACTACTTTTTTTTCCCCCCCAATATTCTGCATACCTATAGACTTGTCTTTTGCAAACGTATATACATTTATGTCTGGGAGAACGGACGAGCGAGGATTTATATTTTTCAATCTACTTGTACAAATAATTTTGAGAGATGTTCTCGGCTGTTGTAACGCCGAAAATTGTGTTACAAATTGATACGTTTTATATTGGAAACAAGTAAAAGGTACCTATACATTATAGCAGCGAATCGAAGAATACGAGAGTGGACTATACGGCGCTCGAGATTCCCATGCCAAAGGATCCGAACTGCTGCAGTTTATAATAGAATGCGCGAGGGGGAACGCAAGGCGAAAAAGAAACGAGATGTGACGTAACTAACGAATTTCCTTGCATAGTTGGCCAATATAGATTCCTGCACGAGTCCCCGTCGCCGCCGCCGCCGCCGCGGAGGAGAACAATGCGCGCGAGAGAGCTCCCGAGTTTTCCTCCAATTGAGGTATTATACGGGCAAATTGTTAATTTTCCCTTCTGTAGCTGTATCCTTTGCGTATATTACCGGCCGATCGAGAGATAACCGGATAATATGTATGAGCGCCATGTCAAAAAATTAATCTACACTTGTGGCATTTTTACCTGCACGCGCAACTGCAAATTCATCGTTTGGGGGGGTATACATATACATATATATATATTTACGGCGCGAGGCGGAATCGATCGCTATACCCGATCTCCGATTGCATCTCTCTCTCTCTCTCTCTCTCTCCCCTTTCGATTAGCACATAATTCGACTTTCTCCGCGCGTGTCGCGATTTTGTATATACACGCGCACACAAACTCACGCGCACACACAGAGGCGAGTGCATGCGATAAAGCGCGTAAACAAGCGTATGTCGGTTACTAGGAATGCCACGATATGGCAGGGCTTACGCAATAACGCTTTTGTTTCTCTGCAGGCAGCCCGTGTGGCTTGTGTATACGTATACGCGTTTACATTGCAAGCCGTGGCGCCCCGCGTGCAGTCTCTCTCTCTCTCTCTCTCTCCTTCCCTTCCCTCTCTTTCTACATATATATATAACAATAATTATTCCGACCGAGTCGACGCTGGGTTCCGTGCAGCTTGTCCATATATCCGAGGTCATGGCAACCAAAAGCTGCGAGCAGACTGCATGCGCATGCAGGTATATATATATATACGTATGCACGTATGTATGTACACGCGCGAAACCCGTTGGGCGACTTTCGATGGGGGCTTTCCGGGCTCGGATTTTCACGCAACCGTCTCGATCTCTCTCTCTCTCTCTCTCTCTCTCTCACTCTCTTTCTCTCTTGCTCGCGGGATCGATCCGAAGGTAAAAGTATACACACGCGGGTAGATTAAAAATAGAAAGTATGCGTTTGTATAGTCTATGATTCAATGCGAGCTATATGTATATGTATATCGACAAGTCAGCTGAGAGATTGTAGGTATATGGACGACTGGCCGTCGCCGCGTGTACTTTGCAAATTCATTTAGATCTGAATTTTAACGTGCAATAATTATCGCTCGCGTTATTAGGCACTTTGAGTTAATATGCAGTGCAACGCGGCTGTAACGAGTATCATGGCTCATTGGCATTCGCGCGATTTCTTTTTGGTTCATGACTTCTTTCGGGGATTAGCTGAAACATTATTTATCATGTGTGAGATATGTTGTCTAGAATACTGCATCTTTCATCGTTAAATATAGTTTTCTTTGTTGTTTTGTGTGAAAGCAAATATGCAATAATACAACGATTTCTGCACTTACTGTAACAAGTACACGTTAGTTTCTTGAACAAAAGTGTTCCTATAGATACCAAGTTCAATAAAGACCTAATTCTTAAGATATAAAATTATACATTGACCAGCGAGTTGTCCAGTGTACCTAATATCTGTATATAAAATTCATTATCCATGCATATTCTAAAAACTACCAATCTCAATTAACCTTGTGCTCATTGAAACTTTGAATCAGGAAGCTATGAACTGCACTACAACACGTGTTTATATAGACAGTTATAGTGATGTACATTTATTACGGTCTCATAACTTGTGATTCAAAATTTGGCAATACATAAGCTCGAAAAATGAATTAGTTATTGAGGTACCTATGAGAGCAGACAAAGAATTTCATATGAGTTTACTGAACAATATAAAATGAAACATTTTATTTCCGTATCTCAAGAATTGTTCCTTTGCTTATACCTATTTATATTTATATTGAATATAAAAGCTTTTGTTGAGAAAACCACCAACTATTATTATATACTAATATTTTTAGCGAATTTTGCAGAAATCAACATTTATTTGTCGGATCCTATTATTTTAATGAAGAAAGGAAATACATATCTTGTTTAAATATAATTTTTATGCACAAAAATAAATTGTGCAAATGAAGTAAATGTTGATGAAATGTAATAAATAAATATATTTGAATATTAATGAAAAATAAGTATATTAGAACATAATAAGTATATCGTGGACCTGAGTCGCAGCTATCTTTGTCGCACCTAATAGGTATATGTGATTTCATTATGGTCGAGGCAAAGACAGCAGTGACTCACGTCCACGACTCGAGTCTGAACCTCGACTATAAATTCAAACCTAATAAGTTTTGCTTTCTAAATGTCTTTGTTTTCATCAATTACGTGCAAAATGTATACTAAGTTAAAAAATTAAAAATACGCAATTATCTGTCATTAAAAAAAGTGTATTTATATATATATATAGTCGGAAAATGAAATAAATTTCATTAGTTTGTATAGGGCGTTTTAAAAGACAAATTAGTTCGCTTGATATTAATTTTACATTGGCCATAATTTTGAAGTATTTAATAAATTCATCATGCAGTCCATAATAAAGCGCAAGAAATGTCGAAGCCTTAAGAACGGTAGTATATACAGGTATATAGGTATAATAAAGCAGAAGCCGTAACAGCGCAGTAGTAGGCAATGCTATAGCACAGACAGTTCAACTTGACAGCGAGTCGCTTTGGCGTCGTTAACCTGCATTCGGCGGCTGTAATTTGCGAATATTGCACAAGGCTTCTCTCCCCCCACCGCAATAATTGGCAATTACGTTAAAGTTGTGGCGTTTACGCGGATGAAACTGCAGCGCTGGCGCGCGCGGAAAGGCCGGAACCCGGGAATCCGGCGCGCTGCACCGGCTATTAAAGCGGGTGTTACCGAAGTTTCTTAATCGCCATTGTTTATGTCTTCTTCTGTTTTTATCATCAATGGCTCTTTCGCTCAAAATAATGAAAAAACCTACACCGTTAACGTCCGACGAACTAAGCTATTCTCTTCTTACAAGTTTATATTGTCCTTTTTTCTACGTTTATTCTTATAATTTAATTATAGCGTTATTTGCTTTTTTCTAAAGAAAAAGGACTTGCAGAGCTGCAAAAACAATTAGCAATTGTTATTCTCGGATTATGAATTTTCTCACGTGGCAATAGATGAATCATATATATCTGCAACACTGAAATTTATTCATAATATAATCGTTTTTTTTTTCACTTATCCAAAATGAATGGTCATTACATGGCACAAATTTTCTAAAGTATAAGCTCGATTGAAATCTTCATCGTAATAAAGTATCTCGTACATTGGACTTGGAAAAAATATGTATTATTTATACTTTTTTTTTCCCGTTTATCCGAAGCATAAATAATGAAATGTAAGATGCAAGTAAAGCGGATCCTTTTCCATACTTTTCATCAATATTATAACTGAATTAATAATAATTTTATCCGAACTGCAACAGCGGACAAAGCTGAAGGCAAAAAAAAGTCGTCAAGGGAAAGCGTGAATGAATCGGGCAAAGTTAGAAAGGCTTGGCGTTCATACGACGTGCAAATGCACGACACCCCGTATCAGTCACCATACACACACTCACTGCAACTGCAGCAGCAGCGGCAGCAGCAGCAGCAGGAAAAGACGCGGAGTCTGCATAGGTAATAGAGGCAGCAGACTCTAAGCCACGCCCACTTTTACTCGCGGTATTCTTTTAAATATCGGCACAGGATCTGAGCTCCTTTTCACAGACGTTTCACCCGCGCGCGTGTGCCAAGTCAACTGTATACTTACATACCTATGGCAATTCGCGGTCTATACCGTACTGTACCTATATACAGTCCCTCTTGCGCTCTCCTCGATATACCGGAAGCTGTTCGATACGCGATACGCGGACGCTATACGTATATGCATATATATAGGTGATTCGTGAATTCGCCAAACTTTGCGGCTCGCGCCTTCGGCTCTGTGCATTGTGTGAAATTATGCTGCTCTTACAATGCTGACTTGTTTGGAAGTAAAAAAAAAACGTTAATGGTACTTTTACTTTTTTTTCTTTTGCATTCGAAACTTAACACTGTGAAATCTTTGTAGCCGACGTATGTACTCACTGTTAAACTTTTCATACTCGAATGTACTTTTACTATTAGTAAGACTTTCCTTCATTCATTGACGTTGAATAACAAATTTACTTTACGATATCCAAAAAGAAAATCTATATGTAATATTTTTATTAATGTACAAATAGAGATTATTTATACATTTAAAATTGTGAATTTATTTTTATTCTTTTTAGATTCTTAGTTGTTATTTATCAGATGCACACGACTTAGATAGTTTCTTTTACTTTGAAATACGCTTATATACGCTGCCTTCTATTGTTGACTTACGTATATATACGGATCCGGTGAAAAGAGTGTGTAGAGTCTCTATGTATATATAGGCTTACGCTTTGCTGGATATTTCATTATTTGAGCGAAGCACCGACGTTTCTTTTGAAATTTCAAATTCTTCGACCTTTGTTTGAACTATGAACAATACGTAAGGTTCCACTTTAATATTTGACTCACGTGAGTAGAAATTATTTTCCTTTTCGAACGAGTGAGGCGGCAGACTCGAAAGGCAAGCACGAAAAATACATTAGCGCTTTAAATGCAGTAGGTAACGACAATTTACAATCACACTGCATTCACCTTTTAGCCGCTCTTTTTGTCGTTAAGTAATTTGAAGTTTGTTCCGCCGTTTTGAAATTTCTTTGGAAAAAGAAGTATTCCGAAAAATAGAATTATTCCGAGTAGCAAATTCAATAAAATAATACAATAGGAAGTAATTAAGTTATAATCCTTGGATATTAACAACCAATCATATAGTTAACTTAACAAATAAACGCACGTGTTTCTTTTACTGTTACTCGCTATACAAGTTTAGTAGCTATAAATTACTTATAATTGTCTTAATGATAAAGTAATCATGCATGCATATATAGGAGACGCGTGTAAGAAGCAAGATTTTATTACACGTATAATTAAATGTCTGCTGTTTGCGCATATACGCAAGTAAATGCGCGTTATCACGCGTTCGTTACGGGGAATCCTCGAGTAAACGTGATAATGATGTAATTGTCGAAAGGAGTGTATATAGCTGTTCAATTACAACGACCATTTCTACGTCATCGGAGCATCGAGCATGCATATATATCCGAAGCTTCATACGAGCTCACGCTTTAACAATCGCGCTAATAGTTCGACAGTAGCCGACGACGACTATTATGCGAAATTGATTCGCGCGTATATATACATGTGCAGTGCATGTAATTGCGGCTGATTGCGTTCGCGACTCCGAGATGCTATGGAAAATTCATACTGAGAATTCTCTAATGTCTTTACTCGCATTACATTGACGTTAAGAGACTCTCCTCGCCGCGCTTGCAATGATATTCGAGTTAATACGGATGAGTTCAAGCGTCTTTTTCATTGTTCTTTCGTAATTTATTATAATGATTTTTTGATAACTTTTCATTTTGTATCCAGGATCTTTTACAATATTTTATTGAAATTTTTATAGAAAAATAAGAAGAATTAATGTTTATACATTTTATCTTTCTTATTATTACCGCGATTATATAAAATTATCTCTCGGCATTTAACCACCAGTACATATATTATCAGCTTT
Organism: Megastigmus stigmatizans; assembly: GCA_900490015.1. Classification (NCBI taxonomy): domain Eukaryota; kingdom Metazoa; phylum Arthropoda; class Insecta; order Hymenoptera; family Megastigmidae; genus Megastigmus; species Megastigmus stigmatizans. Next base: position 4,830 of record UELV01115099.1, on the reverse strand, counting down.
CGAAATTGACAAATATTTCTTTCGCTAACTTTTTCCCACTATAATATACTACAAGCCTACACGCGACGTGTACATTTATTTGTCTAAACACACGACACCAAAATAAAGCGTTATTAAAGAACATCTCGGTATAACAAAGAAAAAAAAGAGATTCCTCGATTCTTTGAGCACGCACTTTCTAGATTTTGCAACGCGTAGGCATACGTGACATCAAAGATAAACCGCCCCGCGGCCTATAACAGGCTCCTGACCAAATTCAGATGTTGCCTCGGGACAAGAATCGCCAAGGAAATCGCCAAGTATAATATATAAGCTATCCGCGATGACTAAGAGGTGCGGGACCAGAAGCTTTCATCCTCCTCCTCCCACGTGCGGATGGCTAATACAGCAGCCGCAGCAGCAATTCGCGACTTTTTAATTTACCTTTTGCCCCGCGCAGCTTTTTTTTTATCCTTCGCTCCCTTTCTCATTAGCGAGAACACGTCTTCCAATTACAATTGCTATTATAATATATGTACTCGAAAGTACCGGCAGTACCGCTGAAAAAGGAAATGACCAATTGGTTAATATAAGCTATACATTCTCGGCCGGTCGGCAATCAAATAATTATTACCTAAGACTAATTTTCATAACTGCAGAAGAGTCGCGGGCTGGCTGGTGCAGTCTTTATGTTAACGACGGATCGTCCAAGTGTAGCCGGTAGACCAAAGGGGCGCTCCACATGACGCCGCCGCGGTATAGGTATATGACGTATCCTCGTAAACTTGAATAGCTTTGTGATTAACTCGTATAAAGTACCTTTCACTTATGGATCGGTGCTCTCCTATATATCGCTACTCCAATAAACTATTTATACTATAGCACTGCATCTTGCGTAAACGCGATACAAGCTACCATTTTTTTTATGACCTATTACCATAAGCGATATTACGTATACCCTTTTCGTTAATGGAATACATATGGAAACAAAATAAAGCTTTTTTACTTATTGCATTTTAAACATTATGAAACTTTGAACATCTTTCCCGGTCCATAAAAACGATGCTTATAATAGTAGAAAACTTGTTCTATATAGTACATAATAATACTGCGCTAGTCAGGGCATATACGTATAGAAAAAAAAAAAATTTCATGATTTTTGAAAATGTACAATCTAATCTTCTCTTTATGAATTGTGCAACAAACAGAAAAAACTTTGCACCAGCGACGTTGGATGTTCGAGGTGTCGATTCCCGAAATGTCCCTTGTAGACGGGTGTATGAGAACGTCACGCCACATCGGGCGATACAAAAAGAAAAACAACACTCGCATTGACTCGTTAAGCCACTTTCCACCGCAGGTCTCCGCGTATACGCCATGTGTTGTAATACAAGAGACCGCGAGAAAAGAGCATCGCGACTCGCGCCCGCGCGCGCAAAACCAATTACGCACACTCGCTTGCGCCGACTATATACGTATATGTGTATGGGAGAGTCGAGAGAGAGAGAGAGGCGAGGTCGCGTTGGGTGTCGCTCGACCGCGTAATCGCGACTCTCGGACTCGATTCCAAAAACGGTCTCGAATGAAAATAAGAGTACGCGCGCGATCGGCTTCGCGCGGAGGAGTCGAAAGACGACGTATATATACGGGGGAACTACGCGTCCTTGTCGCTGGCTATACTTGTCCATGACGACCATGAGAGAACTTCTTTTTCGAGATTTCTCTCAGGGATTCCAAAAGGATTACGCGCCGCTGTTCTCTGTACTCGATCCAGTCCATTCAATTTGTGCATCTTTTTTTTTCTACGACTGCGCGACGCGCTTACCGCAGATCCCTCCCATATACCGATGCCTTGTGATTCACTGCCGCGCTTTGAATTCATTTTCTTTATATGGCCATGCACTTCGATTCGTTTACTTAGTGATGAATTGTTTTTTAATACGGAATTTAGACGATTATGATTAAGGTTAACGTATTCTTGTGATGAGTAATAATAAAGTCGAGGGTTTTGGTGGATCGCAAAAATAACGATTACGACTTTGCTTGTATCAAATGAGCTATGCCTTATCTTTCATTTTTAAGACCTCTTAATAAACTCTGATATATCTATCAATTTTACGTACTTAATAAATATTTAAAAAAAAAAATTCAAATTAATCGATCGTTGTTTTAAGGATTATTTCTCTTCTTCTTGAAACTACGAATCATCACATTTCAAAACTATAAGTCTACCACTTTTTGCAACCGGAAATAATCCTTTATATTAATATGTTACTGAATGTAATAACATAATTTCTTTGCATGCAAAGGGTATACATACGTTTGAAAAGCTGTTTCATAATACTTACTATTTTATAGTCTGGAGCATTTCAAAATAATACTATATAATAATATAATAGTTATATATTTTGTTGGTTAATTTAAAAAATCAATATTCGATGAAAAACATTACAAGTATAATGACTGGCTTTATGTACTTTCTGAAATTCTGAAAACTGGTTCACTACTGGTTGAATAATGGATAAATAATAAGTATATTAGTTGCTTTAACGGTGCGACATAATATCATTTGTATTTATTTAATGATGCTTATGCAACTTGTGTGATTTCTGGTAGCCAATAAAAATATATTGATATATGGAAATTTTATATATATTTTATATAGTTCGGTGTAGCTTTTGCGTGATTTATGTAACTGACTAAATATTTAAATTCATAATACTGCTTAGAACAAGTAGTTGAAAGAGTTAAGATCTGCGCGTGGCTTACGTAATTGCTATCTTCTGACGCTAAAAATCTTCACTGTGTAAAAATCAGTTATTTCTTTCGAGCGTATATTTATATATAATCAATGCACGCGATACAGATATCTGAATGTTTTTAATAACCCGTGCTATTAGACCATTATCGCATTATCTGTCGTTGTACACGTAAACAATTCAGCTGCAACTTATTAAAATAAATACAATAACGACATTTAGAAGGTGCTAAAAATGCTAATTCCAAAAGTTGTATTAACTGAAAGTAGCTCATTACGTATATAGAGCAAGAGTCCAGCCCCGCTAGAATATCAAAGCGGCAGCTCGAATACAGAGTCACGGTACGCACACAGTTCGCGGGACCTGCCTCCGTCTTTATAATACGCATTTAGGAAATTCAATATGAGGCATAATACGCAATTTTTAAAGTCACGAGTCGCGTATGCGTGGCGGCCGCATCGTGGCCGTGGCGGCTTAGTATACGGAGTAGCTGAGACCGAGCGAACGGCACACGGGTCCGTATACGCTATATATATGGTGCAAAGGAAATACAACTTCGTTATATTGGGGCTTACGCAAGAATATTTTGCGTACGTTCTTGAGCTATATGCACACATCTGTGTGTGCATCTATATAGACATAGTGTGAGACTAGCCCGACTAGCGTGCAGCAGCAGCATACAATACTTTGGCGTCTGCACGGGCCCAAAACTGGGTCAGATCGCGCGCGCGCGCCGCACACACACATACACAAGTCCATTCCTACGTGTATAGACACTCCTCCGAGCGGAGCTATTTATCAAGTCAACGCTGCTGCTGCCGCTGTGCATTGGTTGGCCGTGTCGTGAAAGAGGACGTGCAACAGCAGCCACAGATGGGTGTCTTCGCCGAGTGCATGCGCGCCCGCGGTCCCGACCACTTGCCGCACATCGACCCGCTTCATTGCCATTGTCAAATCGAAATATCGAATATTAGTAACAAAAGCCAGCGCGACGCCTACTTTTCCACTGCATTGTTGCCTTCTGTCCCCTCCTTTTTATCCGTCGCGCTGCTGTTGCTTATTGTTACGATGAATAGGAGTTTAGAGCGCCTAACTCGTGTTGGTACAAGCGAGCTTAAAGCTGACTGTGTGTACTCGACTTGAATTTTAAAATTTCAACCTTGCATTGCATTTATATGAAGTAATACCTATGTACTTGCGTTTTCAAAAGATCTTATAACATTTATGAAAAAAGTAGTTTTGTAATGGTTATGAATAAAAAAATATAGCTTTACATGTTTGAGAAATACTCCTATTGTGGATGGTTCTGATATTTTTATAAATGAATATTCGAAATAGTGAAAAATTTAAGTTGTAAGTTAATTTGCGATTTGGGGAAACTACAAATTATATTCAGTCATAAAGATATAGGGATAAAAAAGTACTTCTCGACACTGGTCGGTATAACTTGGCTTGCTTCGATCCCGCATACGCGAAAAAAAACGAACAATATTTTATACCTCGAGAGCCTAACAATCATGTCAAACCTTTTTCAAACTTTTAGGTCTGAGTGGTATAATAATAAATTTCCTCCAAAACTTTTCCTTTTTCCATTATATTTTACCGTAATGATTAAGGAAGGCTTCTCTTGCATAATCGGAAATATCGATCCACGCGTTCAAGACCATAACTTTCTGCGATTAACTCGGACGATTAAAGTATCGTTATAAGATTGAATTTGATCAAAGACATGTTCCATTTCGTGGAAGGCAAAAAATGTGGAGTTTATATAACAAAGAATTTAGGAAACGCGGAATGATATATACTATACGTTGTCCAGTAACAGAGTCATTGCAGTATACGCTCGCTCTGCACATTTGTAAAGTCCGTAACTGCAGGTAAAAAAAATTGTATAAAAGTGTAGCATTAATAAATCATTATATTGCGTAAGCACGGGTATATAAAAAGTATATTAGAAGCACAATTTTGTTTTGCCGGTCTTATACCAATGCAGCTATACTTGAAAAAAAAAAAAAAAAAAAAACCAGCCGAGAAAGAGACTCATGATCGCTCAGGAAAAGTAAAAAAGGAGAGAGAGAGAGAGAGGGAGAGA
>UELV01115090.1:0-13280 GCA_900490015.1 Megastigmus stigmatizans | reverse complement strand
GCCCTAATGGGCGAACGTTGAAAACTCTACTGTAGAGTGCACGGGAGTGGGGGCATGAGTCGCTCGGCAAGCGCGCACTCCATACACATGTGTACACATGTGTACACTCAGCGTGCACAGGCCGTACACTCTGAATACACAGGCGGAACTCTCTCGCTCTGCGCCGTACATGATCGAACTTTTTTAGCGGGGAAAATCACAAAGTGTATGCCTGTGTACTGCCTGTGTTCGCCTGTGTACCGCCTGTGTACACTTGTGTACGGCCTGTGTTCTTTTGGTGAGAAGCCCCTCGGGTAATAATCTACAATTATTGTGTATACACAAGATATGGGTGTAAATGTGAACCGGCAAATTTCAGCTATAAATCTTTTATGTAAATCGAATTAGATTTGTTAAAATTATTATTGCATGTATTAGATTTAACATAAAAATTACACAAATTGTGCGTTTCCAGCAAAACGATTTACATAAAATATTAAATTTTCAACCGTGTAAGTTTGCAAAAGTCAAGTCATGTATATAGTATGTCATTATCATTTAATTTTCTAGCTCACATAATTGTGCAATTATAATCTAGAGAAATCATTATACACTTTTAAGAAATTACCTTTATCTAATAGAGTAGGTCATCAACATTCCTTTCTCAGGTAAGACTGATATGTAAACTAATTGAATTTTCTTTATAATTTATAATAAATAAAGACACAGTTGAATCGTGTTATTAAATGACAAGAATAAAATTAACTGTAATTAGTGAAGTGATTTTGACGCATACTTTTCTTTGGTGCGCGCCGTAATAAACGGATATACTTCGGTTCTAGAAACATAATTTTGTCAAGCCCGATTATTAACTAAATTAGTTCACAATTATTATTTTATTAGGCCAAGGAATTGCCAGCCCAAAAACGTGTATATATAAAGTCTTTCTATGAAAGAAAGGAAGAACACGAAGAAGAAAGATAGATAGAGAAAGAGAGAGAGAGAGAGAGAGAGAGAGAGAGAGAGAGAGAGAGAGAGAGAAAGGGAGAAAGAGAGAAAGATGAAATAGGGTGTAAGAAAGATGGATGAAGATCTTGCGGAGGAGGCCCTGACATCCTTTTGTTAGGGCGGAACAAAGATGTGCTCCATTTAGTGGCGTCACGGAGCGGCGAGCATCCGTACGTTGCCAGGGGTTACGTTGGGGGAGTGAGACAAGCGTCGCTGATGCTCGCATCTCTTGATGATGATGGGTCCACCGAAAACGAATTTAGATGAGAGAAAGTGCCCGCGCCGCCTGCATCCATCGATTTATAAAAATCTTCTTTATTTTATACCTATTATCTTAATTTTTCTCTCTTTCTGTACACATGAAAGTTATATTGTTCGTGAATAATATGAAACTGTCCTCGAACACCGAAAAAGGGTATATAAGATTACTTTTAAAGCAATTCATACAACTTTTAAGTCTTTGAATAAAATAATTAATTAGAATTACATGCTCAATGTGAAATATATGTTTTTGGTAATTGTATACTTTCGTACATTATTTGTACAGCACCATATTCAAATTTCAATATCTAATATAATTAATTTTGAAATGTATTTTATAAACATTTTCCCTGACATGTAACATAAAAAATAAGAAAACATTTTAAAAAACCGAACATTAACAAAAGTCTTAATGCAATTTATATTAATGTTGATGTACGGTACAAAATTATATTCTATTTATGGATCAGTTCTTGAAATACGTATTAAAGCAACATGAGCCAAGTGCCTGTGCAGTAAGGATATTGAGGCTATATGATCGAAATGATGACACACACTTGAAAGTTTGTAAATATTATAAGGCGATATTAATAATACAAGATCACCCGCAAAATTTATAACACAAAGTAGAAAGATTGAGAAGCTCGTCTAAAAGTTATCGATAAGTATAAATGTCAATTTAACACGCGTTTTTACAGAGTCTAATCTGGAAGCCATAAACCAAGCAATTTAGGATTAGCGTCGTAAAAAAAGCAAATTCACAGCCAAAAGTTTATGAAATTAATCTGTATATGTAGTGAGAAAATACTTTTAAACATATTTAAATTAATTTAAACCGGATTCAATCTTCTAGTAGTACCTATCGATAAATGAAAATTATTTTAGAAGAAATTAAAAATCTGAGTACTTGGTTTATGAAGCGATGTGTTTGAAAAGCTGATTCCTTATATGCAGCGATTTTAAAAGTATCCCTACGCACGTATTGACAGGAGTTAAAGAGTGCAACTTCTGAGGCCCCCCTGTATGATTATTTTTGTACATTTATTAATGCACGCTACGCTAAATTTTTTTAGTGGAATATAACAGAGACTTGTTTGTAAATTACAATTCATAATTAATTATTGCTACTGTAATATGATTCTGTATACACTGTGGATATTCAAAAGCCGTATGTAAATAGATAATTTAAATTGAATACTGCAACTGGTAATTAATGTAATTCAATCTATAAGTAAAATTGACTTTAAATACGATATTCTTAAGTAAATAAATAAATAATATAGGTATCCAATTGAATCTGGGATTCAAGCTCGATTCAAGTGCATCCAACAGTCAAATAGCCATAAACGTTCGAAACGAAGCGAGCATTTCATTTTTCCAAGTCAAATCGAAGCCTCGCTCAGCTTCATCTTCATCAAACACATTTGTCATCATGTACAAGAGAACTGCACAACGAAGCCACTGTTATATAGAAGGGATGACAAGCCCATTACGGTTTTTCAGCTCTCGCCAAAGTGCCTTGGCACGCGACCCTCACGGGGAAGCTGGAAAAGCACTCTCGTCGAATTTTCCCGCCGTCTACAGCGCGCGAGGGTCGTTGGCGCGCGGTGAAAAGCTCTCTCTCTCTCTCTCTCTCTTTCATTATATAGACGAAAATGCTCGGGGGGCCTACAACACACTGCACACACATTATGGTATATAAAAGAGCCTCAGGGCCTCTCTCTCTCTCTCTCTCTCTCTCTCTCTGTCTCTCTTATTCTGCAGGCTCTTGGAGGAGAGAGAGAGAGAGAGAGAGAGAGAGAGAGAGAGAGAGAGCACGGCTCCGGGGACTGACTACGCCACTGGCTCGAAATACTCGGATTTCACGACATGTTTACAAAGATCCTAGAGATAAGTTGAGAATGGCCGGGGCCGGCTATCCATGCCTCTCTCTCTCGCTCGCTCCTCATGGGTGTAAGGTGACAGCTGCCTGCGCGCCTGCGTTCGGACGAATGTGTAGTCACTCGTACATGTATATACATACCTCTTGAGCTTACCTCTGTATATGCGTTCTGTCTGGTGTGTGTGTGTGTGTGTGTGGGTGTGTGTGGGTGAGAGAGTGCACTTCAGCACTTAAGGCGTGTGCGCGAGTGTGCACACTTAAGAACGCGTGTGAGTGAGTGAGTGAGCGAGAGAGGGAGAAATAAGCATGAAGGTAAATTTACCGCGACTGCTTTTCTCTCTCTCTCTCTCTCTCTCTCTCTCTCTCTCTCTCTCTCTAGTCTATCCATCTTCATTTTTCCAAGTGCTGATTTTGTTCTGCTTTACATATTACATATGCCGAAATCCGTTCCATTCGATCGTTATTTAAAAATTAATAAAAAACCTCTGTTTGTGCTCAAAGATACATGAAATTTGAAATTAATCTAATGCTTAACTGTTACACAACTCTTATATACATGCATTCAAATGTTTGGAGTAGTGCAACGCTGATATAATTGTGACAATCTGAATTCACTCCGACACGAATACTGGTACCTATACCTGCATCTATAATAAAATTATCTTAATAAATACCTGCCTACCAATAATCTATTCGAGCTAGGGGAAAAAAAAAACAAATAAACATAAATTTTAACAATACAGCGTGGAGGCTGATTATATCGAGTTTAAGAAGGTACGAGCGCAATGTAAATATTATTATGTAAATAATATGAAGAAGATTAAAAACCTTCCCAATAATATGCTTTTGGGCAGTATGAGTAGTGACAATAGTTTTTTATTTGCAAGCTTTTTTAAATCTACGTTTAATTATGATAATGTCCCTCCAGTAGCTCACACCAACTGTAGTAATGTTTTGTATAGTTTGGAGTTTTCTTGATTTGATGTTCTCAATTTTATAATTGAGAACATCAGATGCACAGTTTGTTCAATGAATCTTTGAAAAATGGTTGTTTTCCAGATGCTTGGAACAAGTATGGTTCTAAATTTGATATTAATAATTATCGCCCGATAACTGTTAAGTTTTTGCTAACCTTAGTCATATCAGAACTACATAGTTTTGTTGTTAATCGATCTACGATAACTAAGCTCTTGATTTATTCTAATTATATTGTTGATACATTCGAGAGTGGAGATCAAGTTGACTCTAGATTTTTATTAAGGCCTTTGATTCTGTAAATCATGATATACTTTTAAGTAAAGTTTATAATTTTGGCGTTAGAGGCTCATTACTATCATGGTTGTCGTCCTATCTTAAGGGTAGAGTTACTTATGTTAGACTAAAAGGCATTATTTCATCTCCATTCTCTGTGCCATCTGGGGTTCCACAAGGATCCCAACTTGGACCATTGCTGTTTCTAGTGTTTATCAACGATATCTGTAACTCCTTGAGTTGTGATATTTTGCTTTATGCTGATGATGTGAAACTGTAAACTAAAATTAATTCGGATTATGATAGGATTAAATCGCAGATGTCGTCGGATAGATTAATATTGTGGTCTAAACAGAATTCTTTTCAGAATGTTTCCTCCATAGAAAGAACAAAAATTAGGGTCAAAAGGTTCACTTTCAAAATTACATACAGACCAAAATCAAACAGTATAATTCCGCAGCAAAATCCATATTACTCGCATCGATTGAAAGCGCTACACGCTTATATGCATATACGCATCAGGGGGGATGACACGTGTTACCTACATCTATATATACAGCACAGGAGCTCGCAAACCGTGGACGGTATTACGTATATATTTGCGACAACAATCGCGTGCATTCGCACAATGGTGGTGCACTTGGCTGTCGATCATATAATATACATTCGCGTTCCCCGACATGTATAAGTACGTATACGCGAATAACAAGCCCGCACGGTAACGCAGATACACATGACAAAAGAGCGTCGAGTGCCAATCCACCTCCTGCACCTCGGCCGCCAAAGAGAGAGAGGGAGGGAGAGAGGTGGAAGAGAAGGAGGACGAACGAAGAAGCACGTGGGTGGTCGTGTCCGCGTGCGTGTCGAGCCTCTGCTGCTGGTGGTGCTGCTGAGCTGCTGGGGATATAAGTATCCTGTGGGCCCTGCACCTCGTGAACCTTCCCCTCCCCTTTATATGTCAGAGCCCATGCACACGCGCAGCCAGCATATTATACTAGTTTTCGCTGGCGTTGCTGCCGCTGCTGCTTGTTCTGCTCTCTCCCTCGTGTGTATGTTTCTCGGTTTTCCTTTATATCTCCTGCAGTTTTGCTGCATGCGCGCGCGTTTATAATGTGTGTAGCGCAGGTCTTGTGGAGCGTGCGCCTACCTGATTAAGCGCTTTACTTTACGAGCTATGCTTATAAGCGTAAATCCATCGTGATGCGCGCGCGTGCAGCTCGTGTGTTCTGCTGCAGTGGAGCTTCATTAATATCGCGAGGGAGGCTTAATTGTCTGATAAATATAAAGGGGGGCTTCTTTTTTATACGAGGCCTGTAAATTCCGTACGTCCTTTTGCTCTTTGACGCGGCCTTTCCTCTGCGTGTGTGCGTGTGTGTGTGTGTGTTTCTATGGTAGGCAAAGTACGTGTTTGGCGAATTATATGCGGCAAGAGCGTTGGACTGAAAATGGAAACCAATTAATGAGTAATGGCCTTTTTTTTGGCTTTAAAAAGATATTTTCGGGAAAAGATTGTTTTGCCGGTTGTTTATATCGATTTTTAGTAATTAAAAAATGATTTGTAAATCGCGAATTGTGAAACACTGGATTTTCATGCGAGATATATAAGTGAAATCTTAATTGCGGACGTATTCTCGATTCTCCGTTATTTCATACGCGAACGCACGAGAATCATGATCGAAAACGCGGTTTTCATGGAACATTCGAACGCGCAATTCACCCCAAACTAGCGAATCAGCGGCAATTTGTCCAAAGAGGACACCCAAACGTCATCGCTTCCGGGCCTCGGTCACTTCACATCTTCCTCTACGTCTCGTACACACACATACACATTTGACCGCTCCAGTCCTCTTCCCTTCAAAACGCTCACCCGCACTTATCTTCTTCCTTTTCCTCTCTCTCTCTCTCTCTCTCTCTCTCTCTCTCTCGTGCAGGTCTCTTTCGCCGCGCTTCTTGTATTGTGCGCACCGCATATAACGTTCTGCCTCTATACGTCGCCCAGGATGACGACAGTGGTGAAAGAGCGAGAAAGTGAGTGAGACCGAGTCTTTGTATTCCGCTATATACACTTTTTCTCGGAAACATGCTATATAGGCTTTTTTTATCGTCTGTTCTCGGACTCCATGCGCGATTGCCGTATTTTTCGATGATTATCTTTGTGGGGGCCGCGCGCACTTTGCTTATATGTACCGGCACAAAATCGCCACGGAATTTAGGCTTTCACGCGGTTCCAGGCTCTTAGTGTCCATTAGAAGTTTGGAGAATTTGCCTCGAGTGGATTGATTGGATTAGCGTGGCGAGCACGTTATGTTTTTTCGAATCTGTCGTTCTATAATATTGGTAATCTAAGGGATTCCATGTAAAAACTTTCAATCAGATAAAGAGATTTTCGATAAATTATAGGGGTTTTGTGTCGAATTAAAAAATATATATTATAGAATTGGTGTCCATATACAACAACAGTTTTTTTAGGTCAATTTTATTGAATCTCCCATTAAATCAGAACGATTCCATAAACTAATCGATATAATTGCTGTAACGAGAACTCAAGTCCTAATTACGACACATATCCTCATCGATTTGCTATATTTAACATTTCTTTTTGCTCGCTCTCCGTAATCCCGCTCCAAATCGTGTGGGAATCGAGCAAATTTATCTCCTTCGACAAATCAAATCTATACGTAATCAAGACAAAATTATAGGTACCGCACACTCGTGGCTCTCGATATTTTTTATCTACATCGAACTCGTATAACTCCCCCCGAGACAGAAAGAGAAAAGAAAAGTTCTCTCTCGTCTCATCCTCGTTCGCATATACCGCTATAGTCCTTAAAAAGAGATTAACGAAAAGAAAAAGAGAGCGCAGATACACGGGAACGTCTTTTCTCTCGTTCGAGTGAAAAATCTCTTCGATGCGAGGAGTTTCCCGAAGAGGAAAAAAGCGCAACGCACTGCTGCGTCGTTTTTTTTTTCCTCTCCAACGTGTAGAGCCGTTGTAGCGTGAAAAAGGCGCGCAATCGAGGGATCAACGAGATTAGGCCCTCGCGATTACAGACTTATTTCTCTCATTCTCTCGTATATGGTGTGTATACGGAATCCCTATGGGAGACTGCATTCGGCATCCGTGGTTACGTAAAAGCGTTTATCCTCCATTGTTAACCGTCCCCTCGCGCGGATTCATCGCAATATATGTATAGTCCGCTTTTTGCTTTTGTGCTGGACGCGTGTTGTGTGTTGCTGCACGCTGCGCGCGCTTGCGTGACAGGCACTGATTGAAAAGGCCCGGACCTATGCAGTACATTGGGAAACTATAATACAATTCTCTTTGAGTTTTCATTCGAATCTTATGATTGTATACGATTGTTTTTGTTGTTTCGTAAAAAATAAATTTTATAGGTGTAAATTCTGAGTTACTAAGTATATGTATATATAACTTTTTAGTTCGTGAGACAATCACATCGGTGAGACTTGTTTCTGAAAAATTTTGAATTCTGCAAGAGCCGAGTCTCGCATTTGCTACCTTCCTTTTGGAATAGATTTTTACTTTGGACTATCCCTACTCGATGGAATCCGATTTTTCGGCTCGACTAATAAATTTATCATTTTACACTATATAGAGAGCACGAAACCAACATATCATTTGCGTCTAAGATAGGCCTTACTGATGAGCCCAACAAGTAGCCCGGGGCGAAACGCATATTTCATTTCTAATTTATATACAATTATTATATTTAATTTAACTTTAAACTTAATCTTGTTTAATTTTCGTATGATCCTTCATTTTACTAGGATATTCTTCTCCTTTTTTTCTATATGTAAGGTATTAATATAGGAACTGTATATGTTTTACGCAGTACACCGTATAATAGTACTTATTTTGAACCTTTTAGTTCATCCATATCTACTTATATATACTTTACAACAACAATTTGGAAGATAATTCAAGAAGTTAAAAAATGATTTTATATACATTTATGAATTTCTGGTCTAATCATCATAATATGGTTTCTATTTAATTAATGATTATTCAATCAACTGAGCCTATACATGTTTTGATCTATTGACGCTAAAATGCAATAGAAACCCGTATAAAAGATATATCATTGAAACCGTCTATACCATGTGCAACGTAATGTTCAATACAGAATCATAAATCATTACAGGCTGCACAGAGGCTATATCGGTATATATATACGTATTTGATATTTGAACGGCGCGCATCACCGCCAGTTTAATCAAACACAGGGTACACAGATCAACTCTGCAAAAGAGACAAGAATGAAAATTCTTTGGATATTTCATTTCTCGCAAAAATAAAAAAACCAATATTGCTCTCTGGTGTAAGCGGTATAAAAGTCGAAATTCCAAGCATGTCCCAAAGCTAACGAAGTCGGAGCCACCATGGGTTTTTTCGTTGTAAAATAAGATTTTCCTTCGCGAGCGCGGAGAGAGCTGGGAAGAAGTTGCGTCGGTCTATATACCTGCACTCTCCTCTTCTCGCTCTCTCCGCCTTCGTCGTCAATCCTGGCGCATTCTCTTCTCGTCACCTTACCTTATACTCCCTCGGCAGCTCTCGCGCCTTCTCTCGCTCTCTCGACGACGTAAAACTTTTAGCGAAATACGAGAATCCATCAAAGCGGCGCTGATGCTGCTGCACACGAGCGAAAGAGAGCGAGCAGCAGCAGCAGCAACCGTCAGCCCAAGAAAGTCGTCGACGCGCGAGAAGCTCTTTCTCTCTCTCTTTGCTCTTTTTTTGCTCTCCCTCTTTATTTTTTGCCTTTCTCCTCTCTCTCGACTTTGTCGCCCGCACGTCGCCGCTGCTGTTGCTGCTGCTGCTGCTGCTGTCTCGGCATTTTCTATGAGAATTTTTCGTATCGTAAACATAACGTTAGAAAGCTCTCGCGCGTAATGCGTTTTAAGGCAGATAATGGTTCTCTCCGCGGAACACGATACATCGATAGCGAAGCGGTCCTCTGCGCTGCTGCGAGCTCCATTTTGAAAAAGTAAATGTCGCCATCCTTTGTAAAAAAAAGCCTTTTATCTTGCACTATTCCTTATAGCGGTGCTAATGACGTTGCGAATATGCTTCTTTTATATATACGCAAATTGGTAAAATTGTATTTCTCAAGGTGCCGAACAAGCGTTACTCGGCATTAAAGTAAATTTTGCGGAGTAACCGGTAAAAGTGATGCAGTACCATAGTTAATACGTTTCAGAATTTTTCAGAAAAAAAGCTTATCTATACGATTGGCCTAATAATGAAATCCTGACCCGGTCTTATTCAGTGCCAGCTATTACTACATCGATTACCTATATAAATGAAATCTCTCGCGTTCGCTGTATACCTCACCGTCTCGCCGCAAAGACACTTGAGCTTCTCAACCTCAACACTCGCTGAAATCCGCTTTATACCTAACTCGTATATTGTATACGCGCTTAAAATCATGCACGCCTATATATGGGATAAAGAACAAAAAAAAATGGTCCTATATATGTGTGTGTGTGTGTGTGTGTGTGTGTATAGCTGAAGTCGAGACGCGAGAGTAAGGAAAAGAGCAACGAGTATAGTGCGGGGTTACAAGGAGGAGTTGAAGCTCGTGAACACAGACTCGGGGAGAGGGAGGGAAAGAACAAGTTGTAAAGCGAGACGACAGTTATTATTATTCGTCGTCTGTGTGTGTATGTGTATATCCATAGGGAAACCAGTTTTGTCGCTGTTCTCCTCGCCAAAAGGTGCCCAGGCGTATATATGTCGCGCCGATACGCCTATCGCAGTATACACGCAACTTGTGCGTCTGTGTATATGTTCGTGTGCGTGTGTGTGGTGAGGGCGATTCGGTGTCACGAGAGCGCCGAGTCGCGACAGGTGGTGATGAGAAAAACGCGCGCGCGAGACGTTAGATGAGACGGATACAAGTCGAATTCTCGCTTGATTTCCTAATAAGTTCGCCAACTGGATGGCTTTGCGACGTGTCTATATATACTGTGAGACTGTGTGTGAGATGCGAGAGGACTGATAGGATGGATCGAGAATGAATTTCGTTGCTCGCCCGCGATTTTTCGTGAGATAACTATAGTATGTACGTAAATATATAGATAGGATTTTGTTCGGTCGCTGGTTGAGCTCGATGTACGATAAACTCGGTTAACGACAATATCACTTCCAAGTTTTTGTGATTATTCATTTGAGATTTTCGCATCGTTTCGTCTGTATATACAATTTTGGCGCGGTGAATTCGAGGTATTATTAGATTACAAGGTACGATATCATGGAATGTATACAATAGGAATTCAAATGATACAGTTGTCAAATGCCGATACCGAATTGTTATTTTTTAAATTCAACCATATTTGTAAAAGTATTTATTGTATTAGTTTCCGATGATATTAATTATACATAAGTTTAAAAAACTTTATTTTCAAAGTTTGAACTATTGTTCAATAAGTTATTATGTAGTATGTCGAAGAAAAGAAAGCCGATATAATCTCGTTCTAACCAATGGTCATTAATTAATACAGAAGTAAGACACACTCCATGTAAGTCTCGAAATAGTTTGCCACATTGTGACTTTATTCGATCGGATGAAAAATGGTCATCATCACGGCGTACGAGTTTGTAGGATATATATATTATGTATATATATAAGTTCAGTCCTTTTGTCGCGGTAGATTAATCGAGCCCCGAATAAGATGTGCTGTAGATTCTATCTTTATATAAGCGCTCGAAGACAAATGAGAAATCATTAAGATAACATTCCGGACCCGAGTCCAAAATAAATATGTTAGACAAAAAAGTAACGGTCACTTGGTGTCCGCGAAACTCTCTCTCTCTCTCTCTCTCTCTCTCTCTCTCTCTCTCTCAACGTTGTTGTTACGAATTTCACAATTAAAAGCAGCGTTCGTCTGTTCGCGGCGCTTTAAAAAGCACAAAAGTGCGCATTCCAATAAGTAAAAGCGCATAGAGCGAGAGCGAGACGTGTATGTAGGAGGTAACCCAAGTATGCAATTATTTGTAAATTCCCTCTTGCGTTCAATCGGGCCGCGCGCGCGACGCAAGAGAGAGAAAGAGAGAGAGGGATTATTAAAGGGTCGGAATGCAGTCTCGTTTCAGAGTGATTCAGGCAAATAAACGCTGACGCGGCGAGAGGCGCAGTGTGACAATTATTCGAATGGGGGACACACTCGCTCCCTCTCTCTCTCTCTCTCTCTCTCTCTCTCTGTCTCCCTATATATCCTCTTTCCCTCGTGGACTGCACGTCTGCAACTGCTGCATCCCAAACTCGTGCAGTCTACTCTTCTGTCTCGACGTCTGTCCATCTCGTTTTTCTCTTTACGCGCGCTCTGCTTTCTTGTGGGGGCACACGCGGTTTAGCTCGCCATGTCGCCGCTTCTGTGTTTTTTTTTTCTCGCCGTATCCGTTTAACAATGGAATCAGTGATTTGGCTCGTTTAATAACGCTGATGCAAGTGCGCCAATCGGCGTAAATGGCAAGAAAAAAATGCCGAACAACATCGAATTAAATTATATGAGAAATTATTTGGACAATATATACAATTACTATTTATGTGGCTGTGGAGTCATTGCTATAGCGTTATGCGAATAAATTATTATCAATTGTGGACAAATGTTTTAAGTTTGGTAACGATGAATGATAGACTGAAGACTGCGGCAGTTTTATTAATTAAGTATCATTGACAGTGCAAAGATAGATACTGCAACATATATAACATGATACACTCGCGATCTATGCAAAAGAGTATTCTATATATATATATATATATATGAATAATCGTGATTTTACTGCATGAGATTGAATTCTGTCTTTTTGAAATAATAATATGACGTCAATATCGCCGAAAGAAAATAATTTTTCTCAGTTATATTATATGGATAAATTGAAAAAATTTGACAATATAAGTACTACTTAACAGACTTATACAAATTTATTGATAATAAAATTTTATGAAAGCAAATACTTCTAAATGTTATAAATATTTTCAAGGATATCATCATTAATATTTACTAAATGAATTGTCATGAAAGATTCTCAACGATCAAAAAAAAAAGAGCAAATTTTGATAAAAATTAAGATCTATTAAAAGTTGTTGTGCGATGATGTGCAGCATCTCTTGATCAAATATAATGCTCTTGATATAGATTTTAACGACACGCAATCGAATGCAAAAAGATACTTGCGTAAATTCGACCGCATTTTGCAGTAATCATATTCCATCATTGCCTCCCGCTGTTTCCCCATTGCGCATTGGGGCGTCCCTTACTCCCTTTCAAGCCCTTCTCTCTTTCTCCCTCTCTCTCTCTCTCTCTCTAATTAAGCGGCTTCCATACCGGCCGGCTCTCGAAACCCCCCCGCGGTTCCCCTCTCCATACGAGCTGCAGGGAGAGCGAGACGAGCAGACGCTCGCTTCCTCGCTCCTGTCACACTGGCCTGGCTAGAGAGAGAGAGAGAGAGAGACAAAGAGAGGCAGAGCTAACTGACTGAAGAGCGAGCGAGAGAGCGAATATCCCTATGGCGGGCCACGTGACCACGGGGCGGGGGTGGTAGGTCTCTCTCTCTCTCTCTCTCTTGCTCGCTCGCTCGCTCTAGCTTCGTATAAGTATATATATATAGGCGGGAGCGAGCGAGAGAGAAAGAGAGGAAGAGAGCGCGACATTTCGCATG
This sequence comes from Megastigmus stigmatizans, assembly GCA_900490015.1. Lineage (NCBI taxonomy): Eukaryota > Metazoa > Arthropoda > Insecta > Hymenoptera > Megastigmidae > Megastigmus > Megastigmus stigmatizans. Next base: position 222 of record UELV01115090.1, on the reverse strand, counting down.
CTCAGGACTCCACAGGCTGCAGCGGCAGCGGCAGCAGCAGCCAGCATCACACGGCAGCCGAGAGCCGAACCGAGTGTTTGCCGGGTTTCTCTCTCTCTCTCTCTCTCTCTCTCGCTCGCTCGCTCGTTCGCACACAAACGATTCTCCGCAGCCTCTTCGTCGTACAGCCTTGTGTACTGTATACACAGGACCTACTGTATATATATATATATATATATATAT
>UELV01115085.1:7204-25761 GCA_900490015.1 Megastigmus stigmatizans | reverse complement strand
AGGATACATATATACATGCGGCTCGTACAATAGCGACTCGCTGCTCTGTATACCTATATGGAAGAAGAGTGTTTTCAGGCTGCGGGCTTGTAGCGGCGGCGCGTAATGCGTCGCGGAACCTGCACCCGCACCCACACCCACACACACACACTCGCACACACATGCACACACAAGCCGTACTTCCCTCGTTCATTATTAATAACGGGCCCTTTTCGACCGTCGCGCGTCTGTTGTTCGCTCGCATTATGCATTGGCTTGCGTGTGCGCCACTCTCTCTCTCTCTCTCTGTCTCTCTTCCTCTCTGTGCTGGTGGTATTACCTTACACTCGCTGCTGTGCAGTACAGCAACAGCAGCAACAGCAGCAACAGCAGCAGCAGCAGCAGCAGCAGCCGCAGCAGCGGAGGCTTGATGGAGCGAGGCGAGAGATCTTGGCACGGGTAGGAAATTAGGGCGCCCCTCCGTTAATGGCCTTTTTATTTTTATCCTGCTCTCGTTTTGTTAATTATTGACGAGGTGCGCGTCGTTGTTCAGCTGAGGATTTACAAGGGCTCTCTCTCTCTCTCTCTCTCTGCAGCGTACGTGCAAGCGGAATTCTTCCCTTTTTCCGTACAGAGAGAGGGAGAGAAACGTCTGAGAGAGTATCTCCGCGGAGCCCGGTCGGTGCACTCGTCGGGAGGGGGCGAGGGATGTGCGCGAAACAGCCGAGTGCCGTAAGAATGAATGGAATTCTTCTTAGTGGCGGCCGGTGCTGCACGCGCTTCTCTTTGAGTTAAAGTTGTTGCCGTCAAGTGACTCGTTGACTACACTTTTTCGGGCTGAATTTTTTAAATGCCACAAAGTTTTTCCGGTCGCGCTTTGGTCTGTATACAGCAGCGACGACGCTCTCCCCCTTTTTAAATGCGCTCTCCTCTCGCTTTGCGACTCTCATTTGAAAATGTGCTTTGCCTGACTCTTTTATTTTTCCAAGTTAAATATTTTATATGAAGGGTTTGCTTTGTGCGAGGAAACGGTCGCCGAGAAGCCGCAGTTGTAGTTCAAGTAGAACTCGTGCTGAATAATACAGTCGTTCAATATTGTTTCATGAAAGTGTATATCGCCAATGGATATAAAAATGTATCTGCATATAGTGTTTTTCCTGTGAGAAAAATACATATATCGTGCAGTGTATTTTTCTTGCTCTAGATTCGCCGTTATATTTCAATAATATTGCGAAAAAAAAAAATTCAATTTTCTTATGTAAAGAAGTAATATTGATTTTAACTTCTGCACCCATAAAGAGCTATATTATATTCGAAATGATATTTCCTCTATTGGATTTTTTTTCGCAATTTAAAATGTTTACAAGCTATGTTTACAAGCTTCATAATTGGGTTTTCGATACTTTTTTTTTAATGATGCGGATTTCTTGGGCTATTGCAGCTTCCTCGCGATGAAAGTATAATTTGCATTTATCAAGCACGAGACAAACTGAAAGATATTGTTACGTCGTTATGCGAGATATAACGATATCATTTCGAAAAAGTCTTGTTTTTATACCAATGCACTGTACGTCAAAACTGTTCAAGCTAAAACATTTTTAAAGCTCCATGAATTTTTCAACTTTTAACAATTCTAAACGTTCCATTTGTCAAACTGCATCGATGGTTTATCATATTTTTCCTAATCAACTTGGTCCTACCGCAGCAAGTCCAATAACTACAACTAAAAAATAAAGTGAAAACAATACGGCATTCATTAGGTACAATTGGCATTATATGCAAATAAGCAACTAGTCGCGACAGATTCGGCAAACTCATCACGCTCGAGACTTGGCATTAGGAAATACGCTATAAGCACATTTCTATGGGTAGCACATAATATTTGGATGTATTAGATGGTAGCGAGAAAGAGAGAGAGGAGGGAGAGAGAGAGAGAGAGAGAGAGAGAGAGAGAGAGAGAGAGAGAGAGAAGGGGCGGATGAGGAGAGGAGCAAGTGCTCGAGTTCTATCAGTGTACGGCAGCGGCGGCAGCGGGAACGGCTTTGGGCTATACAGGCACGCTCCATCTATCTCGCGTATATGCCCTGGGCCAAGACTCTTGCTTTCCCTCCACCCCTGGCAACGACAACTGCGACGACAGCGACAACGACAACGACAATGACTGGGTAAACCAAGGTGCGCGTGAACGCTGGCTCTTCAAATAACTATCCAATAATGCATTCTAACAAGTTTTCCGCCTCCGATCTCAACCATGCGGCAGCACAGTTATATACACACGGCCTATCACCTGTTATCCGCGAATTTTGGGTATAGATCGGCGGCAGTTCGCTTTCGCGGAATCTCGTGTGTGTATAGGCCTCACCTCGGCCCAACACAAGTACCTATTTTGTAATTGATTTCTCTCGCGTAATCGAACCAGGCGAATTTCATGCTTCGCGCTACCGAAACTCTTACCTTTATTGCATCCTTCCAACTGTTACCGGAGCTTATCCTTATGGCGCGCGGGCATCAAAAACTTACCTCCGCGTATATATACACGTCAATATTCTATATGGACTCACCCGTCGCAAACTCTATCAAATTTTCATTCCTGACATTGTGTATATTATATACATTGCAGTTGCAGCCTCGCGATATTCTATTCGGCAGTTGTACTGCAGCATAATGATATAAGCACAATTCGGTTGTACAACCGTCGATAATTAGTTTCGATCAAATCTAAATGCCGATATACAATCTAGGCTATATTCTCGAACTAGATTGGAGCTCATTACGATCACTGGGTGGGGTATATACGGCGCACAATTATAATTACATCACGTAAAGCGTATATAACGCCCGCGCGTAGGTGCATCGCTGCAGCTGCGCGGCCCGAGCAAAAGCATGCCGAGCGATTCCGCGTCGAAAATCATCTCTGCATTGGTGATTTATCGATTACCCCGATGTTTATCGTCAGAAAAGTAGTTGTATGCGGACACGCGCATATTGATTTAACTTATTATTCAGGGGGAGAGCAACTCGCACACGCCGCCAACACCGCCGTTCATTATTATTCCATCGTTTGTTTATCGCGCGCTTCCACCACCGCTTCTGCTGCTTCGCCGATAGTATAAGTTTATTCAATCCGCGAGAATTACGTTAATTTTTGCGCGCGCGCCTCTTGTTTGGAGAAACTTGTTGTTTACTTTGCCCGACCCTTAAGTGTATTCCAAGTTTTTGTTGTTTCGTGCGCTACGTGCACAGTTATCGATCGAAACGAATCAGAATATAAATCGAGTGCTTTTTAACTTGTTATTCATATCATGTATTAAGGCTATTTATAAATTTCTATGGTTATTTTTTCGAATAGGTTAATATAGAAAATTTCTATTTTTCGAGATAATAATTGTAAAATGTAATTTTGTACCCCGGTACATAAATCTAGCACCAGTAAGAAATTCAATATTTTCTGCTATTTCAGTTTTGTCAACGTCGCATTTTGAATACTACCTGAAAGGTACCGCTTAAAACGTTTAATAGGCGTGGGAATGGTTCTCGTAAACGTTTTTTCGCATTTCAATGTAAATTTCATTTAATTTGACGTAAAAATTTAACGATTTTCCCATTACGATATAAATGATTATAGCGTAATGCCCTTTAAAGAGCCACTATCATTTCACATCATCACAAAAATCCATTCGAGATGAATCCTCCACAAAACAACAATTATATCATATGAAATAGACGCATCAAGATTATAATTATAGGAATATTATAACAGTTTTCAACAACCGTATTCTGGAATACAATAAGAAATAATAAAGATAAGGCGAAAGAGTACTTTGATAACAGATAAAAAATACGGCGCCTGAAAATACGTTCACCGAAACAGAGTCGTCAACGTAGTTATAATATCAATTCCGAGCGCTCTTTTTCATTGTCCTATAAATGCGCAATAGCGATTTTCCAAGCTCGTGCGCGCGAGAGAGAACAGAAGTAGGCGATTCCGCCGGTTCTTTATGCAGCGCCGTACGTCTAGTCCCAGACTAGAAAGAAATAAAGAAAGGAACGAAAAGAGCGAAACACACACAGACAGAGAGAGAGAGAGAGAGAGAGAGAGAGAGAGAAAGCGGAAATAAGAACGCGCGTGACGGGCTCGCCAAAAACGTTGTCGAGGAGAAGGTCGTCGTCTCTCGCGTATGCCGGCGCGGGGCGTTCGATGGTTGCGCCCTGCACAAATGGCCGGCCGGAAGCTCGTAGCTCAAGACACCTTGGAGCCAGGCCAGGTTCACCGTGGCCCCCTCTATCCCCCATCATCCCGAACAAGTCTCATTTTCACCGAGAGTCCGCGCGCCGCCTAGCGTCTTATCCTCTTTCGTTCCGTTTTGTTCTTTCGCCCCCTCGTTCTACCACATCACGTCCGGGGCCCTTTAACATAACAATAGGGGGGAAGGCAACTTTTGCAATTGTCACGGTGACGGGGCGCTTGGCTTGCGCGCTCGGGCTTCTGCGGAATGTGGCGCCGTCATGACTTCTAACAAGATATTAAACACTTGTGATTTCGCTGCTATGGTTGCGGGTACTTTTTAGCGCCGCCGATGGCACACCCGTGATAAATTGCAAAGAAATTGGAATCTCCTACTCCGAGCCCGAATTGTCTTTCTAGTTTCTTATTAGCCATCACGAAATTGGCGGTAATTATTTTCAATTTAGAAACTTCGAGGATCGGATCGTATACTAAACGTTCCTTCGATGTGACTGTAGTCCGTAGGATTTATACATATATATAGTTGCATGAACATTGCACTTCGAGCAAGGGGTAAAAATCGACCGTATATTCGTTTGGAACTCGAGTGAATTGCAGCAGCAGCAGCAGCAGCTCACTTACTTGAATCTAGTTTCGCTATACAGCTAGTTCCGCTTAACCTCAAACGTTAACTTTTCTATTAGTCGCGGAAGTAAATTATCCTGATTCAAGTAGCTTGAAAAGTCCGTTTTGTCGTGTGTGTGTGTGTGTGTGTGTGTTGGTTTCCAAGCTACGGAGCCAATAGCGCAGAGAACGCGCGGGTAGGTATTTCACTGGCGTGCGACGATTGAATCTACAAACCTAAGCAAACTGCTGCTGCTGCTACTGCACCTACTGGAAAGCCATTTTCGCTTGGCGTATGAGTGAAACTTACTTTTACATAGGTAGATCCCCCCTCTGCAGTACATATACATATAAAGTAAAGTTTAGGCTCTAGCGGCGCGACGCGGAACTCGTCGTAAAAGAAAAGTGCATTCATATAAGCAAGTTTCATGGGGCGCCCGTCCCACACGCAGACACACTTTTCCATATTGTAGCGGCAGACGTTCGGCATAAAACATCGTGCGATGCACTGGCACATAGCTAGACAGAGGGGAAATTTTTCAACTCACGAAATTGTGTTGTAAAACATTTAAAATGTCATTAGAATAAGTGGTGGTGCAGCTCGTTACATATCCGCCGCCGCCGCCGCCGCTGCTGCATGGCTACGAGTATCCTTCGGAATCACTCGTATATAAAGCTTAAGAATAATCCCTATATGCGAGACTGCACTAGGGAGCTCGGACTTAAACAAAAAGAAGCGTAGAACGCGTAGCAGTAGCAGCAGGAGCAGCAAGAGGAGGAGGAGGAGGAGGAGGAGGAGGAGGAGGAGGAAGAGCGCGAAACTTCTTTCGTCCTAATTGAATTCGTCTCTCTCATCCCCGTATATGTGCAGCCGTCTTGCTACTCGGGGTCCCTTCTGTGCTCCCACGACATAGTATACCCTCATCTCTTTACGTCCCCCTTTGTCCTACGTGATTTTCTCATCTACACACACACACACGCGCACATTGCAGTCCCTCTTCCACACAATGGTATAAGGATATATATATATATATATAGGTGTATATGTGGCGACACATGCACACACTGCACGCAGAGACGCATCGAGAGAAGAGAGGCGAGCATTCGGCCGCGGCCGCATTAGTTGCGCGCGTGTGCGCAGAGGCCATTCTGTCAGGTGCTTACTATACCGTCGGCCTTTCTCTTTCTCTCTGTCTGTGGCGCATGAGGAGAGAGAGAGAGAGAGAGAGAGAGAGAGGTAGAGCCCACTTTTCTCGCACGCTGCACAGAGAGAACACCGAGGCTCTGTAACGTAAACCTTTATACTTGGCATAAACCGAGGGCTGTGGATAATTGCTCCGGCTCTCGTGTTTCTCTCTCTCTCTCTCTCTCTTTCTCTCTCTCTGTCTCCCTTGCGCCAACACGCGTAGTCGGTTACATAACACACGCCGCAAGCTTTTGCTTCTTCGTATATACACGTCGTATATATACACGTGTGCAGACTCGGAGAATTGAAATTCTATCCTGCGAGGTAAGTCGAGGCTGCATCGCTTCGCTGTGGCTATGCATATACGGTGCATGTGTGTTGCAGCGAGGGGATTTTTGAGATATTTTCGAGTCGTATTTCGGGCGTATATACGAGTATGTATATTAGGCCCGGCGTTGCACTGGCTGCTGGAAACGGGGCGCGGGAAAATCATTTGCCAAGATGGAAATTTCGTCGCCTCCTCCTCCTCCGCCGCCGGCGGCGCCGCTATGACTTTGTCGCGTTCCTCTCTATCTCTGTGCGCGAGTATCATGTCGAGCCTGGGACACGACAATATATACAAGATTTTCCCGTATATACGTGACGAGAGAGTCGAGATCTGGCTGCCGTTGTCGCTGCTGCTGCTGCTGCTGTTGCTGCACTACTGCCACAAATAAAGCGAATACGGTGTTATGAGCTCGACGGCCGCTTTTCTTTGAAGCTAATACCGGAGAGGTCCGACTGAACGAGCTCGAAAATCTGGTCTCGCTACTGTATAATTGCGGATATCTTTGGGGCGCGACTGCTTTAACCAAACCGGAGCAGTTACGGTTAACTAAAGTGCTCGCCAATTATACAAGCCCTCCGAGTAATAGCTAAGTTCGTTTGCGGACTGTTCATTCATGAGCGTGGATATATACTCTGATTTTTGACGAAATCTTTATACATCACCGCCAGCCTTTCTTGCCTTTGTTCTAAAAGAATTCCCGGGGCTTTGAAATGCCGTTGTTGGAGAGCGTTTTTGATATACATTTTCAAGCATTATTGAAATAATGAGCGATTAGAAATGATCCCGATTACCAGGGGGAAAATAAGTTCGGCAAGCAAAAGCAATTATTTTATTTGTGATAAAGATAGAGAGAATTTTCGTGCGCTGCACATATAAGAATATAGTATTATTCAAACTAAACGAGAAACTTGCACGGGAACTTGCAGCAGCCGCACCTTATGAATCATGGAAATATGAATACTTTTCACGCGGAATGAACTGTTGACAACCTTGGGCAAACTGAGTTGTCCCTTGATAAAGTTTTCATTCAACATGAGCAGTACATTTACATACATGTATGAGTAAGTAGATGAGTTCCAAGACCGCAGTCCGACAACTCCTCGAGGAGTTACAACATCTGTACTGCACTAGAATGGCGAATTTCACTGTCGAATATTTTAGTTTTCACTCAGCTCCGCGAGAACTGCTATCATCAAACCATGTTTCCACAAGATTTTTCAGAATTTCCAAGCTTCCAAAGTTTTCAATTTAAAGTAGATTATACGTATCTTGTATAGTTCTGGATATCCTCTTTTATATAATAATAAGTTATTCAATTGCGAGTCATAAGCCGCAAGAGGTATATATATAGTAACTTGTGATAGAAAAAATTCGCAAGTGCATCTATTTTTGGAGATCTTATTTAGAGCTTCGTTCCTCGACAGTAAGACCAAAGCTTACATATATACACCGTGGAAAGTGAATAATTCAAACTTCTCGTCACGATTGCTTCGTACAAAACAACTCAAACTTTCGACCCTATTTTTTTTCGACAGCTTTCTCCGCAGCCATAAATGGGGTTCGGCGTAAAGCAAAAATTGTGGGCCGCTTACATTGCCAGGAACCACTGGCACGAGGGCGTAAAACGTACAAAATACATTTTTATGAAGTGCGCGCCAGTAGAATAAAGAAAAAAGAAAAAACGAAGAGAGAACGCGCTTCGCAGCTTTGTAACTGAATAGCGTATCCCCGCATATATATACATGTATCTGTAAGAGAAAAGTTTTCATTGCAGCAGCAGCAGCAGCAGCAGCAGTAGGAGAAGTAGGAGTAGCGGTAGGAGCTACGTGGTATATACAGGGCGAGGCTCAACGGCGCTAAAAGTCGTTAAAAACCAGAAGTAAAATACGAGGCTAAAGTAGTAGCTGGCGGAGTTCGCGGGTCGCGGTCAGAGTGAGAAAATTGGTCAGAGATTTTCCTCCTCTTTTGCTCACGGAGCCGCGCGCACGGGCCCGAAGGGCAGTTAAAAAGCCGCGGGGGCCGGAGGGCAAACTTGCCACACCGAACCCTCGCCCCTCACTCTAAAAGTCAATGTATCCGCGCGCTGCAGCAGAGGGAAGGAAGTACCTCCGCGCGAGTTCGAACCGCCGCCGCCGCCGCGACGAGGCATTAAAACAATTATTGCCGAGCCTACAGCGCGACTCGCGCGGAAACTTTTGTTTATTGTCGACAGGCGCGCGCGCGGCCGTCGCAAGTTTAGCGGCAGTATAAGACGCTCCGCTGCCTGTGTAGAGCGTGTATATACATACTCGCGGCCTCTTAGCGCTCGCGGGGGCAGTGAATGGCCTCTGGAAACTGCGCGGCTAGGCTCCCGCTTCCCACTCTGATTTACCTATATCCCCCGCACTCGAGTTTATATCGCTTCTGCCAACTATGGCCGCGAGTTCGGTCTTTACCCGGTCGCGATCGCGAAAAGAGGCGAACTATGGTAATGCGAACTGGTTCATGCCGGGCCGCCGCTCGTCGTCGCGTCGCATCCTATGTATAATACTTGAAGCGAATCTCCGGCAGCTCTTCTAGCTTACTACCGCAGGCTTCTAGTGCGGATTCATCCCTATTTAATCGCGAACATGTCCGCTCCGCTTCGTATTTTGACCCTGTCCAGTGCCTCCAGCGGCGGAACTGCGCGTATTGGCTTTTGTCCTCGAATGGATCGACAGCTGTTGGGGACCGAACTTTGGCGCCTCCGCACGCGAGACGTTCGTTAAAGATGTAAAAGAATCTCTTCCGTATATCTTACGTATAAAAAGGAAAAACATCCCGAGAATAGCTCTTTATTACCTGTCAATATCTGTTCCACTTTTCCGCTGATTTATGTTGACTTTAATGAGGACAGAGGGATCAGAGGGAAGATTTCGCCGAGCTTTTTCCAAGGAAAAATCGGGTCTCCTTTGCCGCGCTATTATATGAAAGTTGACTTTTCGTTATAGTATACTTCCTCTTTAATACCTACATCGGCGAGTAAAGCGAGCTGCAGACTGATGAGCCATAAGATAGCTATTGATTTTTACCGTTTGTACCGTTGCTGCGCACCAACAGTTACTCTGAATAAGGTGATTAAAAGGATTTTAATTTCTATTCAGCCGAAAGAACGATAATAAATTACTTATACACCGCTTATTCCATTCATCTCCCTTTGTATGCGTGTTTCTATCCATTACTTGAGGTTATCGACGCGACTTTGCGATGCTCGATATCCGTTGCTCGTCGATATCTTTGTATATACAAGCTATACACGGCTGACACAAATATTAAATAAAATCGAAGCCTTTTTCATTAATCAATGAGGTGATTTCAACTGTAAAATACGTACTATACGTGCAACGTTAAACATGTGTTTTGAAATAAATGTAATCATAATTTAAAAGACATTTATTTAATCAATAAATTTCATAAAATTATTCGAATGAAATAAATTTTAATTTTAAAATCGTCATCCATGACATTACGTCTCTCGAATTAAATAATTATTTTTAATTATATTAATAAATTTTAATTAATTTTTTTTTATTATTAGATGAATTTACAATTTTTTTTACTGTTATTACAACTGCTTTGCAGGGATTTATACTTGCCAATATAATAGTCGTCTCGTAAACCTCGAATTTTATGGATCTATGATGAAATTTATTCTTCAACTGAAAAAAAATGCAGTTTAAAGGTGATCGAACTTAAATAACGTGCGATACTCGAGTTTCGCTATAATAATTGTTTGCTCCTCTTAAAAATGATTAATAATATAAGCGTCGTAATTTCCGCTTTTAAAGCGCATTAATTAAAAAAAGCTATTCTATAACTTTGTCAGAAATGTTGAGATTAAAATTCTAGCAACAAAATTAGTTTCCTTTTACCGCGTTGATCGTAATTTTATCACTTACATGTATAATCGAACAATAAGTGCAGATCATTCCGCTATTGAATCTAGTTTCCGCTTGACACCGGGAAAAAAGTCCCGAAAATCGGATGGAGGGAACAGGCAGCTTGTAAACTTGGTATAGTTAAAGTTTCAGTAACTCTCTCCTTTCCCCAATTATTCGCATTACCCACCATTTGTTGTAAGTCGCCCGTTGCCAGTTTCAATGGCGCGAGCGAACTCTTGTCCCTCGCCATAAATACTAAAAAACACGCGAGCTCGTTAAACATTAAAAGCGAGTCACTTGCCTCGTCGGCGCGAGTGAGAAATTCGAACAATGTCAAAAGCTATAATTACGCAACACTTAAGAAAGTTACACCTTTGCCGTCGTACTCGATCCCCTTCGCGCCCTCTCTGTCTCTCTCTCTCTCTTCTCTTCGTGGAAAGCAGTCAACTTGGACGCGGCGCGCACGGAATTACCAAAGTACGCCACCGGCGCACGTAGTAGGCGTCACTTTGCCGTAGTATATACATATATATATATATATATATATGAGCTTTACGAGAGACTCTGACCCGCACATTCAAGAGCACAAAGAGAGAGGGGGGAGGGAGAAAAGGGCTATAGTCGCGGGAACCGATGGGCAGTTGAGAATTCGCACTGCTACAGTCTGTTGCTGCCACTGCGGCAACGGGATTACGCGGGTAGGCAGAGACAGAGAGAGAGAGAGAGAGAGAGAGAGAGAGCGAACTGGTCACGCGTGTACGGACTGCAGGGAGCTAACTTTTGCGAAATTGCTAACATATTTTACAGCGGTAACAGGGGGGAGGGGGGTAGAGAAAAATGAGAGCTGCTCTGCCAGAGCGCGCGCTCTTGAGGAGTTGTTGGTCCAAGTAGCACGCGCGACCTGTCGTCGCTTCCTTCGAAACTTGCCGCTAGAGAGAGAGAGGGAGAGAGAAGAGAGAAGAGAGATAGATCCACTTTGGAAGTTCGCGGCGCGTAGAGGAGTTCTCGCAAAGGACCCGAGAGAAACCTTTTGAACGAGCGCACGACAAATTATTTACTTATGCACGTGAATTGTGTTGCTGCCTCTTCTTGAGGAACGACAGCGCGGGTTAAAGTGATTCTTTCATGTCTCCCCCCTATCTTTTTTTTTCTTGTCTGTCGATAAAGCGGACGCTGCTGCTGCTGCTGCTGCTACTGCTGCTTAGCAGCTCGGGACCTACGCGATTTTATGGGATGAAATTTTGTCCTTTGACGAGTATCCTCGAAATTATATACCTTATCCCGTACACGTTCCTACTCTCTCTCTCTCTCTCTCTCTCTCTCTCATTCTCTATCTCTCTTTCCTTTTTTACATTTCCAAGCCTGAATTCATTAAGCTTAAGCTCATCACAATTTATTAATTTTTAATGAAAACGCTTATTAACCGGCGAGCTACGCTGGATGCAAGTATATAGACTGACTTTGATCGTATCCTGCGAGAAATTAAAAATTCTTTTAAACTTCGGTGTATAGAAATTCAGTATATTTTTTACTTCTGTGCGCCATTCGTACTTGATTACTTTTTGGGTATATATATACTTAGAGAACATTGGTCCAGCGTGTGATTTATTTTTCACTCTATTTGATTGTTTATTAATATTAAATCCAGGTTTTTTTTTCATCCAGCATAAAAGCTCGCATCAATTTTTCCCAGTGGAGGTACATAAACTCCATTCCAATATTATGAAATCTGGTTTTAAAAATGCGCTCGTTGCAGACTCTCATAATGCCAGGAAGTTTCTGAGTCCAAATAAAGTAGATCGAATTGAAATTCTATTTTTATGTAAGGGGTTTGAAATATGGAAAGGTCGTTTGTGAATACAATCTTTTAAAATATATTACAATTTTGTTAATAGCAACTATAGTCCATACTCTCTTATATATACGCTTTCAATAGGACGATTTTTAAAACTAGCGTACAACACACATTTATTCAAGTGCAACAATAGGAAGCTATTCGTTTTCCCATTGAGCTTCGATAATCGCTTTGCGCTCGTGATAGGATGAAAAATCGCATTCTCTCCACTCGGAAGTGTAACAATTGATTTCTAGAAAAATATTGTACCGCTGTGCCCGTGAAACAAACTGCACTGCACCGAGTCACTATATAATAAGAGATCAGCGGATACTTTAGTATACATCAGATTTCGAGCTAGAAATAAGAATTGATTGAGGATTCGCGTCCCGTTGTAGTAGCTACACACAAAAGGCAAAGAGAGAGAGAGAGAAAGAGATGAGGAAGGCTAAAGTTTACTCTGTTTGCTCCCTTTGCCTCTCTTTCACTCGTTCCTAGTTTGGCTTACATTCTCTCACGGGTACGTGGCCGATTTACCGCAATCCGATTTCCAAGCAAGTTCCTTTCTCAATGTATCCAAGTCCATTGTGCGCCATTGTTAACTTTTCAACTTGATGCTCTTTTATGCGTCCCTTTTCACTCCCCCTCTCTTTCTCTCTTCTTCTCTTTCCCCGTGCGCAGCGATCCTTTCTTCCGCACCTATCTGCAGCGCGGCCTCCTCCGCGCGAACGATACTCGATTTTCAATTTTTTCCCTCTCTTACCGGGGATTTTGCTCCCCCCGCTGAACCGAACGACTTCCATAATCGATGAAGGGAAGCGCGCGGCGTTGGTGAATGGACGACCACGGAGGAGAGCTTTCATCGAGTCGAGCGGGCATTAGCGCTCCGGTCCTCTACTCTTCGTCCGAGAGTGCAGCGACTCTTTAGCGAGCGCTAAATCCTCTCACCGATGCCTCTAACTTACAGCACTTTTCATCTACAGTGCCTCTCTCGCGGAGGAGCTCTCAAATCGAACTAGATTCAAGATTTAAGCTGTAGTAATTTCCATAAATTTTACAAGTGTAAAAAGTTGAAAGCAGACTTTTGCAGGGGGGGGGGGGGGGCGACCGACGCCGTTTCAAATTGATAATGAGCTGCAGCCAGGCTTTCTCGGGGATTGCAGCGGCAAAGTCTATGGACGGCTTTGCAGGAGAAGAGATGCAGGAGGAAGAAGAAGAGAAGAAGAAACTGGCGAACTTGGCTGATGTACATGCAAGAGGCTAATTTATCGCTGAATAGGCTTTTATTCGAGCGATCGAGTGAGTTGTTGGAATTGCTGGGATAATTCATGTAATACCGGCGTGCGCGCGCGCGGCCACCGGCTTAAACGCATAAGTAATGGATGTCTTTCGAAATGTAACGCGCGCACAGCCCCAATGGGCCACTGCATACCAAAGCACCCATACATACACACGCACACGTAGCCGAAAATATCGTTTAAATATGGTACTTTGGTAACTCTCGTTACGATAGCCACGGCTGAAAAGGTTTTCCCGACCCCGCGCGGTGCGGTCGAGTGTGTCGAGCGCGGCTCCTAAAATACCAAATTATTTCAGCCGTGGCTATAGCCACAGTCGCGCTTTTTTTTTCCCCTGCATTTCCCAAACGCGTACTTTTCCCATTCATTATGCTTTTCAGTATTACTACGCGGCCGGGGTGGCCGCGCCGCGTAAGTCCAACAAATTACAATGAAACATTCAAGGGCGATACGTATAGCATATAAATATGGAAAAGAAAACGCGGACGCTGAAGGTTCGCATAGCCAACGCGTTAGCATTAGCATGCAAAGCGTATCCCGGGGAAAAAGAGGAGAGAGAGAGAGAGAGAGAGAGAGCGAGAGTCGTCAGTTCGTATACTTCATCTACATCCTTAATTTGCTCGTTTTTCCACGTGGAATATCCGTACGCCGCCGTATACTTCCGCCGACGGCTTTGTCGTGCAAGCGCTACATACACAGAGCGGCGCTGGAAGACTCGCAGAGGGGATCCTCGATATTGTTCGAGCCGCCCGAGTTATAAATCTCGGAGAGAAAGTCTTGCTTTTGCCTTTTGTCAAACTATGAGAGAGAGAGAGAGAGAGAGAGGGGATGGGAGGGGTTGGCATCGTGCACATATCCATATATTTATAGGAGGGGGTTACTTCAATCCGGCCGTATATGGTCGTCGCGCGCAGTCAGGTGGACTCGAAGGTTGATAAATTAAGGGGAGAGAGGCCGCGGGCGGCGGCGGGCTTTTTCAAAAAGATGAATAAATCAAGACTGCAGCGCTCGGCTTTCAATGACTACCGACCACTACCACCCAGCGACTAGGACGACGACGACGCGCGACCTGCACTTGATATATGCATCGCGGTATATCGAGTAACTGTGCGGCGCCGCGCAACTCCTCTCCTCTCTTTGAATTTTCTCTATGCGCGCACGCCGCCTGGGCTTGGGAAATACACGGGGGAAAGAGGGTAGAGGTAGAGAGGGTGAGACTGCGCTGACGCTGTTTTGCACTAGTTAAAAGTTGGTGCTCGTCCAGAGATAAGGAGAACGGGTAAGAGCTGAGAGAGCGAGAGAGGAAAGGATTGCTGCCCACGGGCACGATTCCGCTCCTTTCTTTGGCTCTCTCGTGCACTCGTTCGTTCGGCGACGCTTCTCCTAGGATTATTTTCATTTCTCGGATTCTCCGCATGACTCAGCGAATGGCCGCGGCGCAAAGGGAGCCAAGGGAGAGTTGGGCAAAAGCGCGGAGCGTGGACTTGTACGGAATGTTGCTGACGTTGACCACTGCAGCCAGAGCACCGCTCTGTATAAAGATATACAACTCGCTCCTATTGTTCTACCGTAATTGGTAGCGATATTTTAATGTCCTAGTATATATGATAATACTATTAACTTTCTGCATTCGTTGTGAGTAACGAAACAACTAGACTAGCGTAAGAATTGCATACTTATCATTCTTATTATACAATTTTTGTTCAAATGCCAAATCGAAGTCTTTACTTTTTATTTTCGAAGAAACAAAAATAAGATCCTTGAAAATTAGGATTCGAACCTCAATAATTTTATAGGTGAAATGTAGACAATTCATCTTGAAATTACGCTAAACCGGTCTAAACAGTTGAATTGGTTTAACGAAGGTATGTCTGACTGTTTGTTGACTTGAACTACTTTCTCACATGTATACTTTATAGTACGCGATTGCGCCTATTTACTTTTTTCATTATTCGGAAGATTCGTTTTATGTTTGCTATATCGATAATTTTAATATAATGAAACAAAGCAATCTATATTAATAATTAAAAATTGTAAAAGCGATTAGTTGTAATGTAACTATGTAAATACATACATTGATTAGCAATGTAAGATGCTATCAAGCATTTTTTTTATTATCACCTACAGGAGAACTCCACAGACGAATATGGCGAAACATTAATTTTGTATTTTCCTGTCAAGTATATATATATATGGAGGTTGAATTTGAATAATTTAATATATGTTTTAATCCTCCAAGTGATGATGCAGATCTTCTAGATTTACTCTAAAACTTATAATTCACTTCTTTATCGATATCTATTTGTTCATAATTCTTCAAACTTTGTTCATTTTGGCGTTGCACTTATAATTACGAACCTTCATCTGTGCCGAGCTGGTTACTTATAAAGTAACTCGAATCCTACAAGATCGACAGTTATTTAAATTTTCCCAAATGAAAAGCAGACGCCGCTGATGACTCGCTGATTCGTGGCTGAAGCGAATATGGATGAATCGCATAGCTATTAAGGATGCACGCAAGCCAAGGCCAAGCGCCGGATCATCATACCGTAAGAGAGAGAGAGAGAGAGAGAGACGTTAAGCGCGTGCAGCAGTAGCAGCAGCAGCACTTGCGCTGTACAAGTTTCGGGCGGGGTGCAAAGTTAAAACGGATGGATTTCTCGCTATCTATCGTACATATAGACCGGCCGCGCGGTCCTCTCCTCGTAACGGGAAATCTCTCGCTGGGTCGGAGGACTATAAATTTGGTCGCGAGACAAATATTTTTCGGATAAATCGCCCGGAAGATATCTTGATACTTTCTCTCGAATTCGCGCACTCGGGATCTACGCGGCTCGTGTATACCTATACATACGTATAGAAGGGGAATGGAAGGAGAGCCTGCACTCGCCGCCGCCCGACCCTGAGCGAACTGCGCGCGGATGTTCATGCACATAAGTACCGAATTCGTCTTTCCTCCCCGCCACCAGCGCCGCACGACCATATACGCGTGTGTAATATATACGTATACCCCTGCCGCCGCCGCCGCGACTAGGACCATTTTCCATCGCATCTACCTAACCCAGTACCATATTTGCGGCCAAGTCAACCGTAAATCTACACCCTTCGATTATTCTATCTTTTCGGAGCAACTTGGGCCGCCAGCCCCCGCTACTGCTGCTGCTGCTGCTCTCTTTCTCTTCTTCTTCGCCGCACCGTTTTATATATGCCTAGGGGACAAATGGAATCTGGGAAACTACTTCGACGACGCGGTTGCCGAGACCCGTGAGCGGCTGGTGAATAAAACAATAAGCCTAATTCCGTTATTGTCGGGGCTCGAGTAGACGCGCCGCTCGATATTTTCGAAACGATTTTCGCACCCGGTCGTGTATGCTAAATTACCGCGCTAGGGAACTGTACGGGAATCGAGCGATAACTCGCTAAGTACACGTTACTTGAGGAATTGCAATGGAAATGAAGGTTGAGCTCGACGATGTGCGTGTGGAATTGCTATTGAAATTAGAGTCACTTTGATATCTGCAGAAGGTTCATGCCTGGGACTGTACGTATAGAGCACTTCGGCTTATGCAGAATAAATGCACACGATAAATTGAAAAGGAAATTATTATACAATAATTGTAAGTATTAAAATTCATGTAACTGACATAGTTGATTTTCGCAAATTATTGATACTCGCTGAATGTAGAATTTGAGAATTCTTGGAGAATTCGTCTGAAAATATTTTGATAAGTTCGATAAGCACAAAGTTATTTGACGTTCACCAGGACGTTGGACAAAGATGTATTTCTTGAACATTGCTAAAGCTTCACAAAGCGTAGTTTTTTCACCCAGAGTGATGAAATCCTTGTTCGAGTGTATTTTCTGAATACATTGAATTTTTTATTATCTTATTATTTTTGCGAATATATTAATTGAGAAAGAAATTTTTTTTTTCTAATAATCTTTAATTTGAAATATCATGAATTCATATTAAACATAAATGTATGATTTAAATTAATATTTTTTATAAACCATATTATATACAGAAGTGTTTACTTTAGGTAAATATACACTTTATAATTGAAGTAAAGGTTTACTATCGTAAAACATTTATTTGAATTTAATTATTTTTTCAACTTTAGAAATTTTATTTGCTAAAACATTCCGGAAAACCACAAAGGATGTTGAGAGTATGCATCTAAAAATTGAAGGAATTAAAATTATTATTAGCATTTATTATTGTGCGATATTTTGTTTAAAAAACTAGTCGTATCATAGGGAAAAATGCTCACTTTTAAAAAATTTGCAATAAATCAGGTAAATGATGTTCTATTTCTGTACATACATTTCCATATACTTTAGATGTTATTCAATCAACTTTAAGTATATACTTTTCTCAGTTTTTCCTAGAATGGGAACGACCTCATTTTTTCTAAATTCATGATTTTTTGAGCTTCATAGAACAGTATAAGTTTCGCAGCTTTCCTTTTTGGGATCGGAAATCCTATATCCCCTAGATATCCACCTTCACCGAAAATATTGCCTTACTATCTTTGCTTACTATCTCTGTCACTTTTGATATAAGTTTCACATGTGTAGCTTAAAAAGCCAGCATGTGTCAATCTACTATTTATTCTTAATACAAGCTGTATATATTAGTCTGTAACCAAATTAAATCGTTAAAAAATGTCTATAATTTCTATCATACTTGAAAATAAATCAACGTCTTATTTGTTTTATTACAAACGCGGAGAAAAAAGTTGTGTTTTAAAATTAGTAATCGTAAAAGTAAATAATTTTTTGACCAGAATTTTACGAAAACTATATAATAAATCTTTATTTTAACTTTTGTTTTATACATTTCTTATACAATTAAATCTTATTTTGTATTTATGATTGTCTTCCTTTCTTCTTATCCTTTTTCCTTTCTCTCTTTCTCCTTTTCTATTATTTCCGATTTTCCTTTCTGTCTCTATCTTTCTCCATCCGTACTTCTTTCCATCTATCTTTATCCATCTGTTAGTTTTCTCAATCTTCATCTTAATTTCTATTTCCATGTATATTCCCTCCTCTCTTATTTCCTTCTCCTTTTCTCACAGGATGTCTCTATCTTTTCCCTCCTTGAACACAACCCACCGTTTATCTTTTCTCCCTTGTAGTATTTCCAGTCTCTATACCTTCTTCCCTATTTTCGTCTCCATCCAC
>UELV01115080.1:0-12375 GCA_900490015.1 Megastigmus stigmatizans | reverse complement strand
ATATATATATATATATATATATAGAGTTCGCAAACCTCCGAGCGATCTGTGGTGCCACGAGTTTTCGCTCTTTTTTCAGATTTTTTTAATTTTTCCCTCGGTGCTGCGCGTACTTTTTATTATCTACGTCGCGTAAGTTGATTTTTTAACTCTTGAAAAATGAAGAGGATCGATTATTGTATTTATTTATTTGAAAGATTGTCGGTATAATCCGTACGGTGATTTAGGCTCGCTATACAAGTTTTAACGTAAATTTGTAACTGTAAATATACAAGTTAATCGTATATTTGGAACTGCTACCTTTTTTATATTTCACGTGTTTGAATAATTAACTTAAAAACGACATTTATCATAATATTTTAATTTAATCAATAGACAAATATTATTTAGATTTCTTTTATTCAATGATTTACAATATAAAGTTAATACTTTGTTTTAAATGCGCTGTAAATATAAAAATGAAAATAATGTATAAACTTGAATATAACCACTAAATGGAATTGTACTTACAGATTTTAAGAGACTTTGTATGAAGAAAGTGAATAAAATTAAAAGCCTTCGTAATGTTAATTTACATATATAGCATCGAGACCGGCAATCTTTTTTAAACACAGTGCAGAACTTTTATTCTGAATAAGCCCCGCGGGATTATACACATGTTTCATAGTATATCATTTAGAAATCTTTTTTACGTAATACATTTGTTCTTAAAGTACTTTTAAGTAATAGCATATTTACAGCTTTTAATAAATTTAGTAAATAAACTATTATTTATCAAACAATTCAAAAAAGTTTATGAAACAAATTTTTTATAAAGACTTTCTCAACTTGATTATGATTTCGTTTTAGCAGTAGATTCTGTAATTATGTTATCATGAAGAACCGGTACCGAGTAATCGAGTTAATTCTATTTTGTACATTAATTTTATAGACTAATTGATTAAATTGTATCATTAAAATGCAATATTGAATTTATACATCCAATACAAATTTTAATGAAATTTTAGCCTTGTTACTGTTACTGATTGACATTATTTCTACAAGTGAGCTTTATTTGCATAATTTGTCGAAAAAGCAGTTCGATTCTATTTAATGTCTAAGCAGCTACAAATCTATTAAATGATATATTAATCTCGTTCGATCAAAATTTAATCAAATTGTGAAAACTATTGCTTTTACAATATTCAGCGTTAAATTATAGATAAGTTCCACGCCTAGAAGTACGTATAAAGTCATTATTGACATTTATAACAATTAGTAAGTTATTGCATTATATTGCTGTCTACTAAAAAGTAAACAATACAAATGCATGTATTGGGCGATTCCTAAATACCATCTGTGGTACTACCAGTACATAATGGACTTGTCTTCGAAACTTAAATTGATTTGCCCTCAAGTATTTCAAGTGCTTTTCTCCGTATTGACTCTTTGCCAGATGTGCTGCTCGAAACAAATGAAAAAAAATCTGCGAAACACAGCACAGCATCGGCGCATTAGCTGAACCTCTTCATTTCTCACGTCCGAATGGTGTGGCAAACCGGAGTAGAGTATACGGAATCCATATAGACAACTTGAAGGAAAAGAAAGAACCTCTTCATTAACGACTCCATATACGTACTTCTCGGTATAGAATACACCTGGACCAATAAAACTGACCAGTGCGCGCTAATTGATCACGAAAGTGTCGTGTACATACACGTATTAAATAGTTTTTAGTGATTTCGTCGAAAGAAGCTGTATATGGATTCATTGATTATTGGAACTCGCCAAAAGCTAATTTTATTAATTCAACTTGTATAAATAAGCAATTTATTTTATAAATTAATGTAACAAAACTACTTTAGTTAAAACAATGATTTAGATTTAGATTTATACACACGCGGGATACAGCATTTTATTGGTGACTGTAAAACTCGTTTGTACCTTTTAAAAATTTACTCGCGCGAACGAAAGCAATCATTCATCCATAAGCCATTTTACCTGCAGGCACTCGAAACTATCATCTCGATTCCAAGTCAATAAAGTCGAAAAATTCCACTACGTATATATATCGTATAGGCGTGTCTATATCTGGAATTTGCGTCATCCGGGGAAACCAAATAGTCGATGCTATGCAGAGGCTCGCTCAGGTGCGTCGTGGAATTCGCCGATTACGGCGCATTAAGATCCAGCAAACTGAATTAATGAAGCATCAGCAGCAGCAGCAGCGGCGTCGGCGGCGGTGGCATCGGCGGTGGCGTCTCATCTCCACGCTCGCGTCGTCTAATTGCTTTGGCGTTAGGCAGAGCAGTGGTGCAGCAGCGGAGAGAGAGGGAGAAGGGAAGGAATAGGATCTGAGGTCGCGCGCGCGTTGGCATGCCGATTTATTCATTAATAGCGTGGGTGGGTGTACAGCCGAGAGATGGATGATAATCGCGACAACGCGGGGCGAATATCTCTGCTTCTCTGCTTCTCTCTCTCTCTCTCTCTCTCTCTCTCTCTCTCTCTCTCTCTCTCGTTTAGTCTCTCTGTCGCAGTCCCGCTCTGAATATCTCTCGCCGGCGGCGATTGTACGTAGGCGCGCGCTCCCACCAGCTGCATCTGTATATATACATATATCTGTGTCTGTGTGTGTGTGTACAGAGGTGTATGTAAGACGAGGGACTGTATAGCCGAGTGGAGAGGCTTAGCTCCGATTCACTGCACTCGGCAATTAACCTTGCTAATTAATTCCCCGCGGAGGATCTCCGCGGACGATCGATCTGCCAGCCGGAATATATATGCAGACTGAGAGAGACGGAAAGCAAGAGAGAGAGAGAGAGAGAGAGAGAGAGAATCCGAGGATGATACGGCCCAGGAAAGGGAGTATTATGAGACAGGCGTGGAAATGCTAAGTGACCGTTCAACTTCAGCGGTGGTCGCGGAGCCGTGAAATCCGAGCGTCGTTTTATGCTCTGCTTACGGCCTAAGAATATTCAAATTTATGCTGAAATTGTTGTGTAGCCGGTGCGTGAGCGTCTTTTTAACCTCATTGAGTTTAATGAGTTGAGAGAGAGCCATTATTTCATAGATCAAGAGCCGCTTAATTGCGCTTCTAATTTTGTTCCTTCACTTTTACGGTGATGTGCACAAACTTTTTTGCAACGCACTTATAAGGTGACGCGTATTTCGAAAATGTTTGCGAAAACCGGTTTTCATTTATTATTTATGAGAAGATATCACTAAATTTGATGGATTGGTCGTAAATTATTCACGTAAGTTGTATCGATTGGAACATCAGCGAAAAACAGGTTTTATGTATATTTAGAATTGATGAGATTTAGATTAGTATGATTTTTATTGTTATCGCTTTAATTACTGCGTGTTATGTCACTTCCAACGGTTATATAAGGATCAGAGCTGAAAACTAAATCGAAATTCAATTTACGGACAAAGAGTATTCAGATATATAAAAGGTAAATATTACTATTTTGGTAAATTTTACGGTATAAGAATCCTTTATTATTGTAAGGTGTAATAGTTTATTAGTTTTGAAATTATAGGTAAAAAAATATAGAGTCAAATATTGTAATCATGCTTATGGCACATAACAAACGAAGTTTTAACAAAGAATATACTGATAATATATGCAGATACATTTAAGACAAATTTACTCGATAAATAAAGAAAAAAATCAATTATTCAACTTGTTTTTTATATTATTTAAAATTTAAAATAACTTGTTATTATTAATCTAAGTATAAGAACGCGATTCATCAATATGAATGTCACAAATGATTCGGCTGTGAAAGCTTTTTTTGGAACCACTGTAATGCACACCACCAAGTCAATGGAATGATTTCTCGACATCGATAAAGTTTCCGCTCGCCATCCACTAAATTGGAAAAGAAATTTTTACATCGCTCCATACCGAGTTCGTGAGCCAATGAAAATTGCAAAAAATTTTGACGGCATAACTCCTGAAGCATGAACAAAGCGCAAGGCGGAAATGCTATTAGGATGAAAGAGTTAGGCGGGGGTGAGTTTGAGGGGAGCGGGAAGGAAGGGAGAGCAGTAGTAAGTTCCTCCGTGGATTTATTGAAATGGATAGAGAAAGAAAAAAGAGAGAAGGAGAGAGAAAGAGAGAGAGAGAGAGAGAGAGAGAGAGAGAGAGCGAGAGAGAAGGGGAGGAAGGCGTATGCAAGACGTCCGGCAGTGGGACAGAGCGGAAGAAATTAGCGAGCGAGAAGGAGTATAGACCGTGAGAAAGGTGGCGAGAAAAACGAAGAACCAAGTGAGGTGGGAGTGGGATGGGAAAGAAAAAAAAGATAGAGTCGTGGGTCGGGTAGAGAGGTCCACGACGAAGGAAGGAAGG
Organism: Megastigmus stigmatizans; assembly: GCA_900490015.1. Lineage (NCBI taxonomy): Eukaryota > Metazoa > Arthropoda > Insecta > Hymenoptera > Megastigmidae > Megastigmus > Megastigmus stigmatizans. The sequence goes on along the minus strand of UELV01115080.1, from coordinate 8,042 downwards.
AAGTGAACGGGAGGAGGAGGAGGAGAAGGAGGAGGATCAGGAGGAGGAGGAGGATGAGAAGAGGGGAGAAGAAAGGAGACGAGCTTATCTCATTATCCGCGCCGGGCGAACGGCGTCGCTAATAGGGAGGCTAAAGCGCGAGGGAAGAAGCGATGCCATTTCACTGCCAATTTTTCTTGTCCGCTAAGCGGAAAATTATGTTCGCTTTGCTCCCCGCCCGCTCCCTCTCTCTCTCTCTCTCTCTCTCTCTCTCGCTCTTACGTCCCTTTTTTCCGCTGACGAGTTTCTCTCTCCCTTTCTCTCTCTAGCTCTCTCGGGCGAGCTGCTCTGTTTTTTTCAGCCGCGCCCGTCAAGCTCCAAGGCTATAGTAGCGAGACCCAATGGCTGCGATGAATTTCGAGCGCGCGCGAGTCTTAATATACTAAGTAAGAAAATTGCCCTGTGCACTGGCCATTGGCTAAAGTGATTCGATGAACTTTTTCACCACTTTCTCCACTATACTGTTAAACTAATCTATATTCTAAAAACTTTTGTAGTGGCGAATCATCAACATTCTTCAGCCCTCACCCACCTATAGATGTAATCCAGATGTTCCAAAAGAGCAATTCACGAAGCACGATCAAATATCGTGATCCTTTTCGCAGGCACAAAATTTCGATCGCTGAAGCCCGAGAGCTGTGTGCACGAACAAATGCACTCGAATCCTTACATCTTATAACAGCACACAATCGGGATCCGATTTCTCCAACCGGTCTTAGGAATTACGAAGATGAAAAAAAACAGAACCCAGAACTTTGTCAAAATGTCTCTTTTCATCGCCGCGGGTGAGAACAGTCGAGAGCTAATCAATCCAGCAAGCAGTTCTCTCTCTCTCTCTGTCTCTCTTCCAGTCCCAGACGCGCGCGCGCGAGCGCAATGCACTTAGACACAGCTCGAAGGGTCTCTGCTTTCCACGCGAACTCATGGGAAACGAGTGTAAGGCGCTCGTGCGCAAAGCTATATATGGTATGTATACATATATACACGGCACATACAACACCTCTTAGTGTCGGTGCTATGGGGCATAATTGGGTCTTTGTTTATTATTGTGCTCGCCAGGGTGAGGAGAGTCGCGCCGGTCCATTGTGCGCCCCGGGGAGAGAGCCGGTGGACCGCGCTGCGGCCTTTTGGTTAATAGCGCGAATTAATCTTTCCTAAGTGGGGAGAGCGCTACTGCTATTGCTGTTTCTGCGACGAGGAGCGGCTTATTCCGCGTCTGTACGCGCCGAGCAGGTACGTGTCTCGTAGGACAGGTTCTCTTTCCTGTCTTTCGCGCCCCTTTCTTTTTGCTCTACACTTCCTCTCTTGGCTATACCTGCTGCTGCTGCTGCTACTTTGCTCCTTCGAATCTCTGATGGTTTTTCGCTCTTTCGCAGCTCGGCTTCTTCACCGCGCCGCGCTTTATTTTCTCGACATTATTCTCTGCTGATGCTGGGTTTCTGCTTTTCTTGAGACTTTCTGGGAGGCTGCTTGACCGTTTTTTACGAACCGGAGGATATGTGTGTATTTAATCGATAGAGCAACCCAAGGTTTTTGTGCAATGGTGATAAAAATGAGACGTTATTGAAGCGTGGAAGTCTACGTGGTATTCTTAACTTTACTATAAAAGTGTTTGTATGTTAATATTTTCAATTTTCATTTTCTCTTTAATTAGATATATCTGTCAGCTGAGTTCAATTCTTGGATTTAATAAATTAAAATTTACTATCGCTATAAATATAAATGTTGATCTTAATTAATAAACTTCTAACGATCTTTATAATTGGGTTTAGTTAAAACTTTAATGTGACTTTAGTTAAAGCAGAGATGCTGCGAGCTCTGTAAATTACTAATGAAACACGCTTGAATAAAAATAAATGTTTTTTAAAATGATTTTTATGGTATATCAATTGTTTTAGCTATAAAATATTATAAAGGCAACGTACAGAGTAAGAGAACTTAATTGAAATGTTAAAAAGATATTTTCCATCGATCGAGGGAGAAATTCTTTTAGATTTTATACAGAGTTAATTAATTTTGTGAAATCCTTTTTATCAACAAAATGGTGAACACTAAAGCAGGTAAGCTCCTGGGTATATCGTATATATTTTTCATCGAAATATCGCCTCCTGTGACAAACAATTTTTTAGCCAGTTTACGAGCATTCTGCTATAAAGTGACCATAAATCCGTCAAGACTGCGATCACTTTTGCTTTGTAACTAAAAGATATTACGAAGATATTTGCTGATAATCTTAAAAGCTTTTTAACGAGTACCAACAATATATTTTGTATCGTTCGAAAAAAAATTAATTAGATGGCTGGCATTAAAAGAAGCAAACTTGATTTGGTTGCAGCATCTAAACATTCTGTTGACGGAGCCACACCTAGAAAATTCTTAGGCTCCTGCTGTCCCGACTAGTACGACATCTATGAAAAATGCGGCGTAGCAACTGTACGTCTAATTATACACTTGCTATTCCGATTTAAGACAGCAGGTGCCCTATAAACAAAGGTAGGAGCAGCACCACGTTAGAGGTAGAGTAGCTGCCTTTGCATATATATAGAACACGGTTTTCACGCATTTAGGGTAGCAGCAGCAGTCCGTGTACCTAAAAGGTAGATGTCGCTGATGTACTATTTTGGTTGTCATGTTCAAATCTTTGCTTTTGCCATGGCATTCGAATGGCCTTAAATTCCAAAGTAAATTATTAAGTCTTGACCGTTTCGTTTTGATTTGAATTTCACAAACAAAGCTTTGGTCATCACGTCTAAACCTCTTCCAGCCATTGACTTTGGTTGTAATATCCAAAGCTTCGGAAGGTTGATATTTGTCCACATAATTAGGTTGTGGCATCCAAATCTTTGATTCTCGCAAGCAAAGATCTTTTCTTCCGTATACTCATAAATCTATGTTATATTTTCTTGTACAGATTCCACTTTTGAAAAGCAGTATAGATTTTGCTCGATTTAAAGCGCTTTTTTTGGCGTTGAAGCGGTTGAACGGCCGTTTCACATCGTTATTAGATTAGTATTCCACACTAGCATTATCAGCAAGTACAAGACGTCCATTGTACAAAGTTAAACCAGTGTTGATAGATTTAAACTTGGCATGCGTGTACCTTCGTCAAAATCCCAAAGCAAACGTTCCGCACTCGCTCGCAACCACTGGCTCGAAAATCTTCCAATTTGGCTCGGCTCCTCCTACCACCGCCACTTTTTCCCTCGTCGTGCAGCTAGCACTTCGCAACCGCTTCATTCCTTACAATGCATATTCAGTTGGCCAGTACAAGTCGAGACAACAGCACCACCACCACCAGCAGCAGTAGCAGTAGCTCCCCTTAACTATCGTCTCGTTAAAAGGGGGCCACGTTCTCCATTGTGGCCCGAACACCCGAGAGACGATAGACAATACGACTTTGTTGAGCCGAAACGCTTGCGCTTTCTCTCTTCCTCTCATTTCTCCTCCTCCTCCTCCTCCTCCTCCTCTCTCTCTCTCTCTCTCTCTTATTCCCGTGCCGGCGCTTCTGAGCCCACACCGCACTCGCGTGTATAGCTATACTTATACGTATACAGGCACACACGTATATACACACATGGCAGAGCCGACTGGATGCTGCAGTTGGCAAGTGCGTCCTTTATCGACAAGAGCGACACTTGTTTTCGCTCAATGAAGTGCAGCAGGGGGACGGCGGCAGAGAAGCCAAGCGACCACGGCGACGCGCCGGATTTTGTCTCGTTAGCGTAAATCCGATTCAGGGGGAATAAAATACGGACACGCGAGTGAATCTGACTCGCTTCTCTCTCTCTCTCTCTCTCTCTCTCTCTCTCTCTCTGACTCTTTTTCTTCCCCCCTCCCTCTCTCTCTCTTTCTCTCTCGAGTTAAAGACGAGGATTTTGTGCAACGAATTTATGCTCGGGGCCACCTATAGTATACATGCGCGCATATTTTTCTCTTTTGCTTCCTTTTTTCTCGCTTCGCGCGCTATATCGCGCTCGAGCCTCGCGTGTATTTAAGTGGCTGTTGACGCGTGTTTCAGTGCGGAAATAAATGAGACCGCGAATTATCGCGCTAATGTCTTTATCGGCCCTTTCTGTGCACATTGTTGGTTGTTTTTTTTTTCCCGGCACGGCTCGAGGCGAGGGTGTGACGATGCTAAATTACTTTTTCATTTACGCTGCCTTTTTTCATTTTAATTAACCGCACGTAAGTGGCTATTCGTTCACTTATATATAGGCTGCACTAAAGATATATAGTATTTTTTCAAACGAATACGTCACGGTTTGGCGCGCGAAAATTGTACAAATCGAGCGAGTAAAGGGATGGACATGCGTGTGCATTTGCTGAATGTAAAATTTTTAATGCATATATGATAAAAAGGTAATACGGATGAGTGAAAAATGCCATTAAATCCACACTTTGGATATTACCTTTTATCACACTTTCCAATCGGTAAAATGTAAAGCGAGTACGGTCGCAGATGTTATATACTTATGTATAATCAAAGAAATATCCTGGAAAAGCTAATCACAGCGAGAGCCCAATGAATAAACCTACCGCATATACAGAACGTATATTCAGACGCCCACATGTATATATAACGTAAAAGTCGCGAGGGGGCAGACGAAAAAGCACTCCCTTATATGAGTAGGAACGAGTCGAATGCGCGTCGCATAACGCGCTGCTGGTAAATAGCAGGGACGAAAAGTCTCGCTGCAGCGATATAATGCAGCTCGGCTGCTCTCGCAAGCTGGACTTACTCGCGACGTCTGCACGTAAGCTTCCGGCAGCCGGCGGCACTCGCACACACGAGGCACTGGCATAGGTCGAGCCTAGCCGCAACGCGCATCCGAGTAGCTGTGCGCTGCGAGGGTGGCAAAAGGAAGACGAGAGGGAGGTAGGGAGGTAGGGAGGGTGTGAGATATGTACCGCGACTAGGAAAGAGCGATTGTTGCACGGGGAAGATAGGGAGGCTACAGCACGGAGCGATTGTTACATCAGGAAGTTCAGGGTTGCGTGTAAATGACCGCGGCCGTTAAGATAAGCCTGACTCTCTCGCTCTCTCTCTCTCTCTCCTCTCTCTCTCGTGCACGAGCGCTCGTGCAGGGCCGCACGCGGTGCTCAATCTTACAGATAGCGCGGCGTGAGTGGCTTATAAGATGAGCGTGCGAACGGCCGGCCTGTATAACCTACGAGATTTCACTACAATTAAGTCAAGGATCTTATCCGCGCGATGCCGACGCCGAGGCTGCCAAGCCCTGCCAAAACAGAATTCGAGAAAATTAACGGAAACCTATACGCTCGAAAATTTGTATCAGTGAAAAACCATTGATTCACAGTGAGTGTACACTATTTGGATTGGTTAAGATTGGTCCACTGCCAATCAATGAAGACTCACTTCGATAAATAGTGAAAATTTGGTTTACTCATTAAACCAGTGAACGACGACTTATTATCCTCGGTAAAATCACTGATTAGATCAGTGAAAATTTTATTCCTTCTATTCGTTGTAGCTGGGTACAAGTATGTTTTAATTCTTAAAAATAAATTAGGCTTGAAATATTTTTAGCCCTCAAGTTTTAATAAAATAAACATAACAATTTCAAAATTAATATCTTCTAATACGAAACCTCAACAAATTCTATACCATTTTTTTTTTCGTAGAAGCTACTCTATTAAAACTGATCTTAAAAATGCAAATTTGAAAGTCTCGTTATAATTATATATTTACCATTTTAAAATATTCCTTTAAATTTCTAAGAGTATCAAAATGCATACCTCTAGAACTACTTTCATATCTTTGTATCTATTGCACTGAACTGCGGACAAAAACAGTTGATATATGTTGTTCGCTCTTAGCAGTTAAGTCGATTTATCTCACTATGGAATATTAATATCGCGAGAGAAACATTTCGGAAGCGGCAAATCAGCTGCGAAATATTCATTCTCAAAATAGATTTTTAGTTCGCTTATTCTGTTGTGGAACCGGAGCACGAGATCGAAGGGAAAATTCAATCATGTTGTCCAATACTTTTAGAGAATTTTTCGATTTCCACCAAAAATGCTAACAGTGTTAGGAAAAGCGAGAACAGATTTTCGGGTGGAAATTCGTGAAATTGCTAATATCATCAAATTCAACTGCCGCCGAGACGTTATACTAAAGTATTTACGCTTTCTGCGAGATTAGATTCAATTTAATACCTCTCGGATTAGATTCCGCTAACCATAGAGAAGCGGCCTTGTTTTACCAAATACTTTTATTCACGTACACTTGAGAACATTTGAATTTAATTTAACTAACTTTGTTAAGAGGAACAATGCTCGAGCGTACGCGCTTCAATCTTACATAACTGAAAATATTAAAGTCACGTCGTGCCATTATAAAGTACTTCCGTCTCTCCAAATGTATTATATTCACTGAAACGAATCAGTATCTACCTTTACGATCGATCAATCAATTATTAAAACTAATCGATTTAATCAGTCTTTCTGCATTTCTTGAATTATTTTAGAAAATCAATTTACTCAGATGAGATATTGATTTGGTGTTCTCTAAATTCGAAAACGTGAAATTTCAAGTATTTGACATGTGAACATATCTTTCACATATGAATAAGTAAAATGAATTTCTCATTTGCTTCGCATGTGAAAGATTTATTCTCTTATATTCGTGTGTGAATATTCAATTATTTTGTATGTGAAACGTATTTCCACGAATACATTTTCACTGTTTTATGTGTTGATATGCCTCTGTGTAGGAATTGGCAGAAAAACATTAGATTGTTTTTAATGCCTCCTGGTCGATCGATCTTCTCTTACATTAATGATTTCTATGATTTTATCAAGGCGCGCGTCAGCGCGACACAGGCAAGTATGCGGCCCGCGGCGGCATCGACGACTGTACTAATATATACATCAAAATTGGAGTTTTCTAACCTAAGCGAATTTTGTACCTTACTTATTTTAGAAATCTACAGCGAATATCGAAATTGTATCATAGAATATTTATCTATTCTAAAATTTTCAGCTGATAAAACAATTTTTTACATAAAACAAAAATTGATATATTAATGTGAATTTTTCACTTATTATAAAGTGCATTTCCACACAATGTATAAAAGTGATTATTTTTCTCATTTTTCCAATGTGAATTTACTCTCGAAAAGTGGTTTTTCACTGCTTTAAATTTAGAGAGTGTAATATAAAAATGTACAATATTTATATATATTTACTTTGAAACTCAAAAATATATAAATAGTCAAGAAATAGCGTTGAATAAGACATTGATGGATTCCTCATTTATTCTGATAAACAGGGCGAATTTCACTCGAAAAAGCCGAGCGTAAAGAGCGAGAAATTTGTAAGTCTTATATCAGATATGTATAAGGGAAAAATGCACTTTTGCTTCATGCAGTACCGAGAATGTTTTTCTTGTTCCAAAAAACCAATACTACGCCCCAAGTTCTTCTTTCTCTTCTTCGAGTTCACTTTCTGCTATCCCACACACACACACACTTGCGCGCGCGCACACACGTACACACACACGTACACACACACACACACACATATACAGACAAAGTGTCAGATGACATTCTTTTGTAAAAGCTTCTCTGATCTCGCGCAGGAGCTTATGAAAACAGTTTTCAATAGCGAGGAAATTGAAAAGTGAATCGCGCGTGCCGCCGGATATCCCAGCATAAGAGCGACAATGAACCGACCCTCTGCTCTTCTCTCTCTCTCTCTCTCTCTCTCTCTCTCATTCTCTCACTTTTGCACTCCATATAGGCAGTCACGCCTTTTTTCGCCGTGTGAATTGTGAGAACCACGAATTTTCCTCTGATTAATCTTCGTTGTTACCTTCGTTTTATACGCCGGATCCAAGGGCTTTTTTTACGCTCGCTGGTGGCGGCGTCGGCCGCCGTAGTTGAATATCGGCGTGTGCCGTATGCAGGAAAGAGAGAGAGAGAGAGAGAGAGAGAGAGAGAGAGAGAGAGAGAGAGAGAGAGAGAGAGAGAGAGAGAGAG
>UELV01115078.1:0-31301 GCA_900490015.1 Megastigmus stigmatizans | reverse complement strand
GGGGGGGAGGACAGAAGCGCGAGAGAGGACGTGACGCCCACTAATTTTCCGAGTCGAAGGCACGTTTCGTGCAGCGCGCGGCTGTGATGTCCGTATATAGAAAGAGAGAGAGAGAGAGAGAGAGAGAGAGAGAGGAAAGGAGAGAAGAGAGAGAGAGCCTGAGGGGCTCCGACAATTGGATCCTTCGTTATTCGCACTTTGCCGCTTCGGACGGGCTTCGCTGTATTTTAATGAGGCTCCCGAGAAATCGTTAGCCGCGATTGCGCTTCCTTGAATTTTCATCGAGAGAGAGAGAGAGAGAGAGAGAGAGAGAGAGAGAGTCCGAGCGACGCTCGGAATAATTGATAATTTTTCGGGAAAAACAATTGAAGGCGACCGTCTCGTACATATCAATAATAATTTTCGTTGATTGATGCGCTATTCAATGTGGTTCGAGAGTTGGAAGTGGATGGGCGATCAAGCGGTGACATTGGCTTGTTTGTAATAGGTGAATTTGGTCCGTATAAGGGAGGATATGATGGTACTTTTGACATTACAGAAAAATTTAAGTAGATTAAAGTAACGAGAACATAAGTAAAGGTACTTAATTCTTCTTGGGATTAAATATAAATTATTATATAAAACAGATTTGAATCGAGAATTAATTCATTACTTATCTTTACATTAATTCAAATCGACAAAGTGATAAAGAATATTTATAATTGAATTTGTGAGCATTAAAAATGCTTCCGACTCCTTTCACTTTCGTCTCTCTTCCCAGATTATTTTATTTCCCTCGTAAATCTGTTTCAGCCTACACAAATGACGAACTCATCGACTCCAATTGCTCGTTCGGTAACGATTCATGCATAAAATGAGAAACCGTAAAGCGATCTGTGAATCAAATCAAATCTCAAGGTGCTTCAGAGACAGTGTAACTATCTCGAACTATTTTTCCTATAAAAATTAAGTACTTTTGTCAACAGCATCGCAGCTGTTACAGGCCCATAACCGAACCGAAGAAGAAAAATTACTTTTCGTTCTCTGTCTGTTTCCATCTCTGAACTCAACGCGCACTTAATTTTTCCGAGAGCTTGTAGTGTTCATCATATCTCGTACACAACTTTATGCGCTTGCAACTTATGCAACGGGGAGAAACTGTCTATAAAGGAGAATGAAGAAATGTATAACGTGCCGTGCTCGATTCGTCAAAGGACACTCCGATTTGATTTTACTCGAGGGCCTTTGTATTGATTCTTCGCGTCGTCTCTCTGCGATGCTCGAGGAAAAGGCCAGGCGTATAGACATACGCGCATGCACATAAATTTTGCCCCCGGCGAATAAACGTATACGCGTTTGTGAACGAGATTGGCTGATCCTGATACACTTATGTACATGTATATCACAGTTCATGAGAGCGAGGGGAGAGAGAGAAAAGAGGTTAACGGAAGGAGAAAGAGGAAAAGGCGCATCTAGGGAAATAACAAATTTGTTCTTGTATATCTAGGGACGAGATTCGTCTCGCGTAAAAGCATTTTTACGACTGCAGCATGGCTCGTAAAGTGAAACAAGTCAAATTACAGAAAATATTATTTTTAATGTTAAGTTTTACAAGCTCGTTTCGTGACGATCTTTGCTCACTGTGCGGCGATAGGATAAAGCGACGAATCTACATTATCGAAATTGCATTGTACACCTGTTCTCGTCTTTGTTTGTTTTCCGTTAAGTTATAGCAGATTTTTCGCACTGAAATTCTATACCGTGAACAAAACACACTCTTTCTTTAGAGCACCTATTGGTTATATCCAATAGTTGCTTGAAATCCTACAAACCATCCAATTATTCTACTAAATCGCCTTTGCTTTTGACAAAACATCAGACGCAGTCGAGATCTCCCAGCTGACTCATACAAAGGACCCTAGAAAACAGCTGGTCCATAGCCAAGTTCTTCATTCCATTCGCAAGCCAAGAAGTTATCAGCTCGCGCGCGCGCCTCCAAAATCGCCATATATGAAAACAGATAAAAAGCAGGGCCGATTTGAGCACGGGACGTTATTACCCCAGTGGATTGCGCGGTAATCTTGTAAATCGCGTGCGCGGCACACACTCAGCGAGCTGTGGATCGTCGAAATTAAACTTTCATCCATCCGTTAACCAGCGGGCGTAGGTTTTCCTTCTCTTTTTATTCACCTGCACCTCGGCGGTTATCTCTTTTTCTCTTTAGCCCCTTCAGTTGCAACGTCCGCGCACACGTTCTCCATTCCTTCATTCTTTCTCTTTGTCGCGAGCTTTTTGTCGCTGTTTGCCCTTATAGATTTGATCTTCGTTCTACTTTTTTCCCCTCCTGGACTCTCTTTTGCTATCCCCTACCGCTTTCCTCTATAATATATTTTCAAGCAAATATCTTTATTAAAAATTCATCAGGATGTTTCCGGCCGCGGCAGCTCGCTCACATTTTTATTGGATAAAATATTCTCTTGTAGATTAAAATTGGATTACTGGGTTTTAATTCGGAATTACGCGCACGCGCTCACTTTTAACGCGCTCGAGTTATGAAAAGTTACAGATTTGCTGATTAAAAAAAGCCGCTCAACTTTTGTCTCATCGCTCCCTTTTCAGTTTTATAGGGTTATTCTTATCATACGTTTCAGTTTTTATTTTTGGCACTCCAATGTTGCGGCTGCATTTTCATCATCGTGCAAATTTAACATGCTAGTTCAACTTCGTTCAGTTTTCATATATAACATTGTTATAACATCCCCTATGCAAGAATCCTTTTAATATATATAGAATCGTCACCTCAGTAAAATTCCATCCATTATCCAATTCACATCGGCGCACAAAGCAAGACATTTGATGAGCTCGAGTCACCTCGAAATAATTCCCCATAATTGCACATCCGAAAATAGCCGCGGGCGTGCGAAAAGTGACAGAGTCGCGCATCGAAAAAGAAGCGCGCGCGCGACAGAGAGAGAGAGAGAGGGAGCGACTAAAAGTGAACCTCCTCGCGCGCGAGAGGACTGGCAGAAAGAGATTGTCAAAAGAGAAATCCGTGCAGGGGGGAAGTCTTCAAACGAGGCGTCGCAGAAAATTGAAGCAGACGTCGCCGCGGCTCGAGTCAGTTGCACTCGTTCGGTTAGGCCAATAGGCTGCTGCTGCGGCTGCTGACTACAGAACTTCGGGACAGACAGAAAAAGAGTGTCTTCAGCCGCACATCCTTAATTACTTGGGCCCCGCGACTTTCTTAAAACGCATATATGTATAATACGGGGAACTCACGAGTTTGAGGCTCATAAATGGCACACGTGTGCAATACTCTTTTGCATCGACGTTACGACTTGGACGATAAAACGTCGGGAATTTCTTTCGAAAATATCCAATATATCTCTTTAGTTTGTAACGGCCGGAATAAAGAACTAATTTACGGTGCTGGTGGTATTTTTATATTGATTGACTTACAAATTAATTACGTTATATACGTCGTTAAGATAGCCAATCTCGCTGTACAAGTAATTGATCAAAGAGCTTAATTACTCCCTTGCAATCAACTATTCTCGCGAAAGTTTATCGTTTTGCATAATGGTAAACAAGGCGTGGACGCGAGGTTCGGCGAATGAGTAACCCCTTCGCCCAGAAGCTTTACAATTAAGTTATTAAAATCAGTAGCGAGAAGGATGAAGCTTTAAGATGAAGATTAAGGCTCATCTTTCATGAGGAATTCTTTATCTTACTCGGGCGGCGGGGCTTTAATTATTCTAATTAATTAATTAATGGACCGCGGCTCTAATTTAATTAACGACCCCCTGGACAGACTCGCATGACTTATTGGTCAGCATCTTGATTAAAAGCCTCGCTACATGAGAATTCTTTGAGAAAGTGGTTTTGCACAATTAAAGGTGTAGGTATGTCAGCAGCCGGTGGGTCCAGCCTCGATCTATCATCTCTATATATAACGAATTAATACTTTTGGCTCGTTAATATTTCAGCTTAAATACTTTTCATTGGCTGTATTAGATGGGGTTTTTCAACTTTGATTAATGTGGAGTTTTAATTTACAAGTGTGCACCAATTAAATAGACTGCATACAAAGTTGTCGTGTATACTGTAAATATAGAGTTTGTGGATAGAATAATATTCCCAGTCTATATGTATTGTTAATTACTATGTGCACGACTATATATTTCCATAATAAATACGTAATGTACCGGAATGATTTAAGGCTGATTAATTTTCAGCTAACTATAGCTAAACCTGATGTATATCTACATTAAGGTTTGAAGAAGCTAAATAAAAAAAAAAAAAAAAAAAAAAAAACCTAGTTATTTCACACACTACATAAAATTAACGTATTTCGATTTTATTTTCTTAAATTAAGTAATTAATGTATACGTTCCTTAAGCAGAAGACAAAAAGAGCTTTGAGCAAGTACAAATTCATTCTCAGAGAAATCACAAAACTACAATTCAAATTAATAACCAACCGAATGGAATCTCAATTATCCACACGATCTTACGATAAATTTGTCACGCAGTCGGTGCCGTCGTCGCGGCGCGATCGCGCAAGTATATAGGCCTTGTAACACACGCGCCCATAATTACTCTTGGCCTGTGCGACTACTATACTCGCATAGCTGGACTCTCGTGGCGCGCGAGTAGTGTTGCGCGGCTTATTGTCCGGTTGTATAGGCGTAGGGTCAGCGGGACGCGGCGCTTCCCATAAAACAACGAGCCGAGCTCGCAACCTAAGTCTGGGACTGCTCGTCGCGCGCGATGCCTGCAAATGTTGTCCAGCCCCCTTTGTCGGCCTCACTCGAATCCCCCGCTGCCATATATACATGTACTCTCGAAGCCGGAGGTGCTTTCTCGCGGAAAAGACAGCCGACTACTCTGATCGATGCTATTAGCTATTCATTAAATTCGCGTGCGCGGAGGAGGAGAAGGAGGAGGACGGAGGCTAGCGTACGTCATTGAAATTTACAGTGTCGCGTGCCTCGAATGCCTTATGCGCGCGCACGGCTCGATCTCCCGTCGTCGAGGGCTACTTTGATACGCGCGTCCAGAATCTTCGTCTCTGTATAATTATAGTCCCGGTATTTGTTATAGGTTCGTGGGAAAGTTAGGTGATTGCCAGTTTTTGAGGACATTCTAGGAGCTGTTGCTGTTTTTATCTTTTTTTTTCTTTCGTTTGGTAGCTGCGCTATTTTCTATAGTCTAAAGATGAACGCGTCGTCCGCTTAATTTACGAGTTTGTCTTTTGGCTCACTGACAGAGATTGATAGTCGCGGTTGGACTGATAATACGTGAGAGTGGCGCCTGCCATAGTCGTGGGAACACATCATTATCGAGGATAATACGAATTTTCTGATGACAATATGGGGAGGAAATTCATAATGAGGATTAATATTCATTATATACACGCTATGTGTGTACTAATTGTTTTATGTTTTATTTAACGTCGTAATTGGAATTTGAAATGTATCTTACAAAAATAAACACTTTGTCCTATCTACACTTTTTTTTTTAATTAATTATATATTATGTATTTAACCGGTTGTAGTAGTTGTAATTAATTATCGCTAATTGTAAAAAAATAACTCTTACTTTCTCAGAACACAGATAAACTATATATAGTAGTGCTAATGAATATCTAATTGTTCAACATTTTTGTAATCAGTCGTGCCGTTTTGATTGACATGCAAACAAGCTTATATAAGTAGTGGGTTAATTTGTTATAAATAATAATGCTCATTCGGTGTACAGCAGCCTATAAATTCAATTAGAAATCAATAATAACTTATCCGAATTATTTTGTTTCATTCCTAGCTATTAATTAAGCATATGTTAATTAAAATTTATTTTTCAAATCAACGACCATGCCTAAACCATTTCTAAGTTTGATGATTAAATAAAGAAAAAGTATATCTATACGCATTTTAACGTCTAAATGAATATGCACTGGTAACCCCAATTTAAAAAAATTTACTTTATACATACAAAGATGCTAAAGCTATAATCATCTCAAGTTCCGTATTCTAATTCGCTTACATTGTTAACTTCATTGTTGCCATACTCGATCTAATTGGCAACAAATCCAGGCTCCGCGAACAATAAACCGTGATTAATAAATAACCCAATTTCGCGAGATTAATTAGCATTTATACAGAACGCACACCGCACAGTCTGGTAATTCTCCTACCTCGGAACTTTGCTTCTCAGAAGCGTGAATATAAGCGGTTAATAATTATCACGCTCTAAATAGGCCGCCTCCTTCGGCATCGGTCGCGAATCTCCCGACGCCCGGCCCGAGCGCCTTGCAAAGAAGAAAGCGGAGAAAGTGCACGATGCACCACGCGAACAAGGGGATATACATAATAGGAAGAACCAATTCTTTTTCTTTTCCTCTCTCTTTAACCTCTGTTCGTGTAACGTGGATTCGGTATAAATCAAGATAAATTAAGTCGCGAGTCGAGGTGTATAGCCGCCCGCGCGCGGTGCAGCGTCGGCAGCATAGCGGCGCAATCGAAAAGAATTGCATAATTCGCGTTAACGAAGCGTAGATGTGCGGAGGAGCTACGCGAGAGAGAAAGAGAGAGCGGCGTGCACTTGCCGGGCACGAAACGGAAATGCCATTCTCGCTCGCACTCGGCTGTAATTACAGCTGTATATAAGAATAAGGGCCAGTTGGATCTGGCTCATTACCCCGCTGAGAAAGAGACAGAAAGGCGCGCGCACGCAGCCGAAGGAAGGACGTAAATGCTGGTGCGGCGAATTTTAAAGATCTACGTACGTTTAATTTACGAAAATTCAGACCTACAAGCAGGAAATACATATAGTTCTGGGCTTCTCTCGCGTGTTTTTCTTATACGATACTAATTGTCGCGTCATTTTGGTATTTTTTGCTGTTTACGCGATATCGGCGTTTGCTCACCTATATACGTATAGGATAATTCGAGAGCGATACGAAACGTGAATCTGTTGGAAATTGAGACGAGAGCTATGCAGGCGAGAGCATTGCAGTGGACTATCAAAATTCGATTCGCGGTACAACGGGACTTGAAGAGGATTTTCGTGGAGCGCGAGTTTCCACGAAATTGTCGGCGATTCAGTGAATTAAATCAAAGAAACAATTCCATTTAATTGTGCGCATTAATTAGTGGAATGCGCGTAATCTGTGGGGCGGAATACTGTATACAATGTATAACTTCTAATAGGATCAGGCGAAATGTCTGATCTTCCGAATCAATTATTCATGGTTATAACTATAAATTTTGAATTGATTTCGAAATGGAATTATGGCTGTATGCTAGGGCCGATGGAGAAGGTTAGCGGTTAATGGTCAAAACTTTCGTTCTAGGCATTCAGCCACCATAACAATATTAAATGCATTTAAATTATGCTTAAATCCATTTACCTAATATCCAATTACTTGAGCAGGTTATGAAACAATAATTATCAAATTGCTAAGGTATGGAATTTGAAAAATCTTCGAATCAAAAGAAGCAGAAGATCGTCACTTGATTCTAAAATTAAACAATTATATGCAAAATTTTCGAATTAACATCAAGCACATCTCAAATCACGCGCACGGAGTCGGTATACGGAAAAAATTACCGCGACTAGGCAGTTAACCGTCAAAAATACTTTAATAAATCATCCTCCCATCTATTATATCCCAACGCAGTAGCCACAAGTACTTCCCGTTTCCTCTCTTTCTCTGTTTTTTCTTCATTCAGTACGAGCTCTCCATCGACACAATACTTTTATAGCAGCGTCAGCAGTCGTTCAGAGAGTAGTGAGAAAGGACCTATTTAGTTTAGATCAACTTATACACTCATATTATATACCAAAGGCCGTTGCACAGTGCTAATTTATTTTGTAGCGTCCCATATATATTCCATTTTAACCCGTCCATGTATGTATTTTAATTATTGTCATAAATGAATGTATGACTGAGTGAATCTCGATGTTAGTGTGCTTGATTTTGTGCTGTACCTTATTATTTTTATTTTTACTTTATATATTGACTGAAAGATATATTAAGA
This sequence comes from Megastigmus stigmatizans, assembly GCA_900490015.1. NCBI lineage: Eukaryota > Metazoa > Arthropoda > Insecta > Hymenoptera > Megastigmidae > Megastigmus > Megastigmus stigmatizans. Next base: position 23,281 of record UELV01115078.1, on the reverse strand, counting down.
TTTTTGAGAATTTTATTTTTTATTTTCAAACTGCGACTGTGATATCACTTAGAATTATTAACAAGTGCAATTTTGTTATGCACATACATTATCTATATCTGTATAGCATTATATTTTTATAAATTTACAAAATATATATTGTATCTTTCTTTCTTTCTTTCTTTCTCTTGCACTGCTGAGTAGAATCGAGCCGGCTTCTAATTGCTTCACGTAGGATGCCTTTCTCTCTCTCTCTCTCTCTCTCTCTCTCTCTCTCTCTCTCTCTCTCTCTCTCTTTACGCTATATACACGCGAAGCAGCACGAAATTAAATGAAACGACGAGAAGTAAAGGGGACAAGTCGTTGTGCTCGCATGCACATAGATATAGTGAAACGGTAGTCGTGCTCACGTACTCTACCTAGCTTTTGCCAGACCGCCAGAAAAGAGCGAGAGAGAGCGAGAAAGAGAGAGAGAGAGAGTGTGAGGGCGGGAGGAGGGAGGGGATTGCAAGAGTCTACGTGATTCACATTGTAGCGGCGCGAATCGCACAATGGCTCCGATAATGCGCATAAGAGAGTCTACCTATATATACACTTGTACCGGGCGGTGTAACGCAGTTGCTGTTATACTCAGAGAGAGAGAGAGAGAGACGGGCTTTTCAGCGAAATGGAGATGGAAAGAAGTTGGGGAAAAGAGAGTGTGAGTAAGCGAGAGGAAGAGAGGAAGGAGAGAGAGAGAGAGAGAGAGAGAGAGAGAGTACAATAACCCCGAAGTCTCTCGCTCGCACTCTCTCTCTCTCTCTCTCTCTCTCTCACTCTGTGTTATGCAAATCCGAAACGTGTTACGTACGGCGGAGGTGCCTGGGAACCACTTCCGGCGCGAGTCTAAGCGCGTTAACTCTCTGCCGATCTCCCTCTCTCTCTCTTTCTCGCATTGAGCGTGCAGCAAGAGGAGGAGGTAGGTATCGCGGCCGATCGGCCTCGTCGTATTACCCGTCTAGTCTATACCCACTCTCGGCTGGTGAACGTGTGTAACGTGTATATAAAGCTGGGGCCACACTCGCTTCTTCGCGTCTTCCCCCGCAGCGAGTAGCGATCTAATTTAGCTACTTTCCAAGCTAAGCTATAGACTCGCCGAGAGTCGAGACCGGTCCCGATGCCGTGTTACAGCAACAGCACCACCGGCAGCAGCAGCGCCGGCAGCACTTCCCTATTCAATTTGCTCGCTGCTTAATCCGCTAAATGGATTTAACGTAGTTTTCGCAGCGGAAAGCTCTGCTACTGCGCGCCAAGATGGCGTTTGTTATTTTTAAAGCCCCCAGACTAATTCGAGCTTCGGGTTTTCTCTTTCTCTCTCTCACACACACACACACTCACTCTCTCGCTCTCTGGAGGTTCGCCGTTTCTTAAGGGAGGTAAAGCTGTTAAGGGGCGTGTATTCTTTTCGCTTATCGTTTATGCAGCGCAGCGAAGTTTAATTTTATACAGCGTGTATACAGCTACGAGAGAATACTATAAGGTTGAAAGGGAATTGTGCAGTCGTTGAGCTGCCGCTGCTGCTGCTGCTGCTGCTGCTGTGGGTGTGAGCGTATACAAGTTGCAAGTTTTATGAGAATATGCGATTGCAGCGCAGTAGTGAGCCTTTCAAAGCTTTTCAATCCAGTCACTCTCTCTCTCTCACTCTCTCTCACTCACCCCCTCCCCAGTGATTTATGGAGTTCAATGCATTTTTCAAAATTTTGAATATATACGCAAGCTACGCTGGTGGATAAAGTATAAAGAGTGGCGGAAAATTGTGGTTGCGCGTGAGCACGATTAGTGTCACGTTGACACAGAGTTTTTACATTCATTATTTTTTAACTCAAGTGCACATTTATAGGATGCTTTTTCGTTATATTCATAGAACGAAAACATTTGTAAATTTATTTACAACAGGATGCTGTATATTTAAATCGTGTGGGTGGTAGAAAATATCAAATTAAATCGTTTTTGAAGATATCACAGTACGTATACATTGATCTTTTTTTGACTTTTTAATGAACAGTAAATTTTACAAACTGATTGAATTCGTGGTATAGAGAGTGGCACACATTTGAGCATATAGTGTTTCTAGAGGATCAAAATTCACTGTTTTTTATTCTTTTTTGCCATAAAAAATACTAAATTTCCACCTTAGTCGAGATGTGAATCAGTATCCCATTAGTTTCAAATTTTATATATTATTATTTTACAAAAGAGAATGATAAATGTGTTTAATATAAAATATTTAATAAAAAGAAATATGGACCAGTTTTTCAACATTGAATGTATTACATGAAAAATGTATAATTAAATCCGAGAATTGCGGACTTAATTCAATACCAAGATTAAAAAAGAAAACGAAATAAAGTTTAATCCTGAAACATAAATTTCCGTAAAATTCCACATTTAACCGTTTATTCGTTCCTTCCGCGTCATAAATAAGCAAACTTTCTAATCCCCACTCAGTAACTCATTGTCCAGCAGCTTCCGAAATTTACCTTTAATCATACAAACAACTCATCTAAGCTGAAATAAAATCGACAAGATTAGTTCCTTCCCCGATGCAAGCGAACGAGTCCCCTCCGAAAAAGTGGCGTTTTAATTTTTCCGCGTGCAGCCACTCTGGGAGATTTAATTTTTCCACGAGATTAATCGCGAAAGAAGGCGGCGCTGCACAGAGCCCGGAATATGCGCAGAGGCCCTGGTGCAACTCTTCCATGGACGTGTAAGTATATACCTATGTAGAAGAGAGAAAGACGCATAGCTGTGCCGGGAGATTACGCTGAGCCGCCTCGCGAGCCATCTGCGACGCGATCTACATAAAATCTGCCTAAGCGGATGGCCGATATCGCGGTGCAGGCCGCGCGCGACCCCGATCGGCTTCGTACGAGTCAATATCTCGAGCAGCCATCCGACGAATTTTCCGCGAGTTGGGTTTTTCCGCTGGTGTTGCGGTGAGGAGAGAGACGAAGGACCTGGTCGCACGCCGATTTTATGGGAATTTTGGCCTTGCGAGAGTTAGCGTTATTGTAATCTTGCGCAGTGTTCGCGCCTCGCTGTATGCATTTTTTTGGCTGTTGTATTATGGAAATTCTCGCTTTATACTGTTCGGTAGGATATATAATATACGCCGATACCGTGCGTGCGAAAAATTTTCGAAACACGGAAAACTTTCGCCACTCTGCGCTTAATGGATTTTTCGAGGTTTCCTTGCGAGATTGTTTCACATACATTTGTCGAATTCGCGCTGAATAGTTTTTATTTCGAAAAAGTTCGAATAGGTTTCAAGGAATTACGGGATTTTTGATTTTTTAACACAGTTAAGTTAATAGTAAGAATCTTTTCGAACTGAATCTTATTCTGCCTTTATGATCTTTGCAATTAATATCTAAGGATATAATATATTTCATTTAATATTTTAATTTACCTTAAGAAATAATAAGAAAATATATACATATATATCTATGTTACCTAAATATTAAGTATTCTAGTGTTTGTAAAATAAAGTTTTAAATAGTGTTTGTGAATTATTTTATATGAACAATTTTTTTCCTACCGTCTTCTTTAATGAGTTCAAATACATTGTAATTATTGATTCACTAATTTTAAATTCAATAAACTTAAAATAGCTTATCATGTTTTAAAATATTACAGTTTTAATCCAGAGTTTTGAGAACAAAACTTTGACTTTCAGCTCATTAGGAATGTAAAAAATCGCCTTAATATTCTAGAAAATAATTTCAGAATTAAAAAGCATTATTTAATTCGTACATTAATGAATTATGTAGAGAACGATCTCTTTGTCTTGAGTGAATATCTTGGGCCAAATTTCGCGTGGGTTGCATGAATAAATAATAGACACGGCGTCGGATGTGGATAATGTTATTCGCTCACAAATCTTTTATATGTAGCTTCAATATGGGCTTTCAATATTTCAGTAAATTGCTTAAACCGCATAATCTACTAAACTAAATTTATGTGCGTATCATCGATTACCATGATAATATCATAAAAGCTTTTCCCAGCTGCTTATCTTATTTATGGTAGGTATATATATTTATATTACTTTTTATTGATAGCAATCGTAAATATCTTTCGATTATATAGGGAATAAAAACGTATAAGTAGTTTATTGACTTTATCAAAGACTTTATTTAGGTATTATAAAAACGATTATATCAAAGCCAATATAACTGTGTATTTATACACTACTCATTTAAAAACGACTCATGTGCCCTTTTTTAATTGAAATGCAATTTAAGAAATGAAAATACTTTTTTTACACTGCATGATTAAATTTTTTTCACACTTATTTAGCGAAAACGGTCTCTATATATACCCATTGCGAAACCTGAAATTGATTAAAGGGAATTTCTAAAACAGCGGCAATATCCTTGAGCAAAATTAGACAAAACAGCACGACAAGCACGTACATAGTCGCCCTTCGGTATTCAGTTCCCGCAGCGTCGACGACGAAGAGAGAGAGAGAGAAAGTAAGGGGGGACCTGCACGCGTAAAGAAAAGTCTCGCCATTTTCCCCCTTTCGCTCGTCCGTTCGCTCGGTAATTGTCTGCCTTCGTGCTATACGTCTGCGACAGCAGCAGCAGCAGCAACAACAGCCGACGAAAGCAGAAAGAAAGAAAAAAAGAGAAAATAAAAGGAGCAGAAGAGAATAAGAAAGAGAACGGGACCATATCGCTGCCGGTGTTTATTCCGTTTTCCTCGTCGCGCTCCTGCACGTACAGACACACACGCACACACACAGCAGCAGCAGCAGCACCACTGCAGCACTTCTAACGCGGGAAAAGGGACTCGGCACTCGGTTTTTTTCGATAACCGCTGCGAGGGGGTGGCGTCGGCGTTGTCGTCGCGTCGGTGGCTCGCAATTTCCTCGGGCAGCACATCCTACGATATGCACGTCAGACACGAGAGTCTTGTCAGGGGAAATTGCGCCTGGGCCTCTCTCGTCGCCACCGCCTCGCGATGTGCTGTTGCCTCCCTGTGCGCTGCTGCTGCTACTGCCCGGCAGATCACGTTTCGAAGCGCGCTCGAACCGAGGGGACCTACCGACTTGCTCATTTTCTCCAGGGGATAGGAGAGCCCGCGCTACGCTGTTGACACGTTCGCGAAACAGATCTAATCTTGGCCGAATTAGAAAGCTTGTCCTGGAACCCGTATATAAGATATCGAGCTTTCTACTCTCTCTCTCTCTCTCTCTCTCTCTCTCTCTCTCTCTCTCTCTGTCTCTCTCGCTATTTCCGCCAATTGTACTCCCGAACTATTTTTCCTTTTTTGCACTTTTACTCGTACGGAATCCGTTAAACTTAGGTTAAGGATAAATTCGATATACTATCGATAACTTTCACGTATAGGATACAGTATTTATTTACTAAATATATTTTTACTTTATTGTAAGTTATTTGATACGAGCACGAGCGAATTGTGAAGTGAAATTGAAAGTGGCAAACGGATGATATATAATATACTCACGGTTTATGCACAGCCGTTCATAGAAAATTAGTTAAAATATTAAAAAATAAATTCGAGACAAATATTTATATTAAACGTGATGAAGTTGAATAAAGTGTGATATAACAGGTGGAAGCAGTTCCACACATTCAAATGAAGTTTTAACGAATAGTTCCACGGAATATAAACGTGCTGTGTATTTTATAATAAATATCTTACACACTGTTGATGTTTTCTTACCGATTGTCATTCCATGCCATGGGACGTAAATTATGGACAGATACGCTACGCTTGAATTGCGACGCGAACAGTTCGTAACTACACGACACATCGTACAACAGTATCGATAAAACGTATACTCTTCTTGGTAAAACGCAAAATACCCGTACGTATTAATTTATCTAGAATAACTAGCTAGTCTACCTAAGTAACGATTTGAACGATACTGCAATCGAGTGTGATACTTATTATTTTGTATTGTTATTATATAGAGTTATATAGGGCAATTCTACAAGTGTAAATAATGTATATAAGCTCACTATTAATAATCTGTTAACGTAATGATATATTAAAATTTCTTTCGGAAAATACAAAAAAATGAGTTTGGAAGGGCGTAACGGAACCACAATAATGTCTACAAATATTTAATATGCCTATATATTGTCTATACATGTGGTTAAAGCTTACGTAAAATATTTGGTTCTCGCAGTCGTAGATGGAGTTGGCAGTTGGTTCGGTCTTGCGAAGCGATGTACTGGGTAGAAAGCCCGTAACATCTATGACGAGCCACCGAGCTCGCACAAAAGACGAGAAAAAGTCTCTTTGAGCACTGCGAAGACTACGTGATCGTCCTACGCTTCGTTTAACATTCAAAATATATATACATCCTTAAATTAGACCTTGACATGATTCATTCTCAAACTATACGATTAATTAACTGGGTGTCAGTAAAAAGAGAATTATATTTATTGCACATTGAGACAGTTATTAAAACATGCCTACTCCTGTTCATGCCTAGAAAAAAAAAACTTGAAATTATATACTTTAATTCATGGAAAGAAAATATTTCATTAAGTATGGTACACAATGGGCTCAACTTTTTATCGTGACAATATTTCGTTATAATAAAACTGAGAATGAGAATTCACCTTTTTTTAAATATAGTATAATACAAACCACTTTTATTAAATATAATGTATACGAAAACGCAAAAAAAAACTACTACAAAAAAGTTTTGATGATAAAATTGTTTTTTAATGCTTTTTATTTTAATATATTTGATAATAATTAAATCTGCAAATACGTAAGTGGAAGAAATATTACAAAAATATTTTTTTTTATTTAAATATTTTGGTATTATATGTTGTTAAATAACACAAATCGAGTAAATTCTATTTGTAGATTTATAAGTAAAATTTGTCAGCTGCATACCATAAGTTTTGAGTTATTATACTCTTTCGTAAGCATATAGTATTAATTTTAAATACCTGCATTGTCTCTGCTAATTTATTTTATAAATAAATAAGATTTACTGCGTTATACTTACCGTTACCCTCGCGTGTAAGTATATACTGTATTCGCCAATTGTATATAATACTTATACTCATTGCACCATATCATATAAATATACTGCTATAATATTTATAGAAAGACTCTTGAAACAGGAAATATAAAAAATATAGTACACAACATTGACAATAAAAAAATACGTTAGAATACAAAAAACGTTATATATACAAAGCAGAGGTACAAAAAATAAATTTTATCTCATAGAAAAAAAAGTAGATCGGTACGAATCGAAACAGGAGATGGTGTACAATCGGAAAACGATCGCGTGAAGAGGAAGAGAGAGAGAGAAATTTCATGCCACACCATCGAGAGGAGTAAATTCGCATATTATTATAGACGCAACTCGTATGGGCGCTATCTGATTACGATGTTTCGCGCGCGAAAGGTCGCGCTGCTGTACGCCTCTCGCTCCGATGCATTATCTACTGCATGCAACGTGTATATATATATATGTACCGCCACGCGCGTGCGAAACCTGTTGACGGAGCCCCGTCGGCTAGTTCGTGCGATAGTTTTCGCGTTTAGCTTCTATATATATAGCCGAATGACGAACCGAGAGACACATACCGTGAAAACAAACTTTGACGCTTATAGAGGGTTAGTTCAGCTTAATATCTATCGTATAACGATCTCAGTGGTATTTAGCTATACAGCGAAATAATAGTATTGCTTATACTCTTTTTTAAGAAAGTTATAGTCTTTCGTAACTTTGTACAATTTATAGTTTCAAATTTTGGTACACGATTTATTGTCTCAAATTTTGCAGGTATAGTGTTCTTAAATTATTTGAAGTCTTGAACAAAAGTCTTGTGCATGTTGCATAGGGTCATACATTGAATTATAGTGAAACATAGTGAAACAGAATTTGGTCCAAGAAAATATGGGAACTGAGGCTTATTTATCGTATGCAAGCTTGGGCAGAACGTTAATTATTTTATAAAAACTATGCAAGTATCTTCAAGTTTGAGTGATTAAATAAATTAAAATTAATCACTATTATTATCTGCGCACAGCTTGTTCTAATTCATGCTCTAGTAAAACACGTTAAGAAGACAGGCTATTAATTCACATTATACCTCATTTTAAGCACCTTTTGAAATCTTGGATTATGTGATAATAGTTCGAAATCTAAATCCTGGTAATAAAATTATGCATATTATTAATTAATCTACTTTTTAATAAACTTTAATTAAATTCATTTTCTGATAAATTAATAATTAAGAAAAGGATTTTCAAATTGTTATTCAGAAAATGTACAACAGTTGTGTACTAAGTGTGCATTGTAATAGCTTTAATTAAAAATAGGATATAGGCATACAGCTGCGAATTTAATTTCACAAGACTCTTAGTTTTTCAATAAAATATCGTACACAGACCACACAAATATTTTCATATGGATCAAGAGTGTACTGCGTCGCAATACCAACACCAGCAACGAAAGTTCAAAGTAAAATGCAAACTTTTGTTTTTAGTATTAACAAAATATTCGCTTTCACGTGGAGTGCTTTTAAAACTCGGGCCCAAGTTAATAGTTTGGTTATTATTTTAAAAAGTTAAAACATTTTTGTTGATCAACGGCTTCAGCGAGCGAGCACACTCGATGAGTTTGTTCATCTAAAAGTTTTTATTGCGTTTCCGTCGTTATTATTTATTCTCAGGATTATAAACGGTCCGATTTCTCGGATTTATGACAATTCGATTTGGGTAACAGTTATGAGCGCCGTCGTAACTCGTAACATCTACATCTAACCCGCGGTGTATACGGTGAAAGACTAACCAAATCAATTGACACCAATTTCGCTTTCTAATTAAACGTCAAACCGTGAAACCGCTGATCGACCAATGAGCAGATCACTTAGCGGCCTTTAATCGAGCAATTCTCTTATCTCCAACGCTTTTATTTTACTCTTTGCGCGCAATTGCACTTTATAAATTAGTATATTTATATGCAAAAGAGTCCCAATTTCCTATTTATTACACATACTGCAATAACAGCTAATCTTAAGTATGTTTTATTGTGTTTAATTGGATGGCACATATATAGTAATAAATTACAAACTTATTACTATATATGTGTTAAATTTTCCACATAAACTACGAAAAATGTATCCTTTAAATAGTTTCACACTATAAGGTTCAAATTTTTTATCGACGTAGGTACATCCATATGACTATTACTATTTTTATGGAACATTATAAATGTATACCTTGTACACGACGCTTTATTTTATCGATGCATTTATTTAAGCTATCAAGAGTTAAAAAAAGCATATTCAAATTCTTTTAAAATTAAGAAAAGTAATACAGGTACTAATCACGTTCGAATTTAAATAGAAAGAAAAATCGCTGCTCGACGGTCCCCCTTAAAATCCTTAGGTTTCTCATCGGAATCGTTACACGAGTGAAAATGAGGGTTCACCTTATGTAAAGCATCGATTCCGCCCGACCAACCGCTAGCGAACTTTCAATTTTCCGGCCTTTTATGGTTAACGCTTACAGGCGTCGATGTTTCGCAAAACTGCAGGCCGGTGCGGTGCTATTGCGAGCCGCTGCAACATTTACTTCGAAATAACCATCGATAGACGATGGGCTGCTGTTGCTTCCGAGACGCCAGCCTAGCACACCGGTATATACACACTATAATACCGAATAAGCTTCTTTCGTCGTACACGCGACGAGGGGGTATGAGAAAAGTCCCGGAGCCTAGCGCGCAAAAGTACTTCTCCGACAATCGGTCGTTTAACTTTAACGATCCACTCGCTCTACCTCTCTGTTCGTGGCCTAATCTCCTTCATCGTACCATTAGGGCGTGGCGATAGCGATAGAGGCGGTGGTCCATCGACTCCATCCCCTGTATGCACGTCTGCTCTCTCTCTCTCTCTCCCTCTCTGCAATGTACGGTATAAAAAAGATAGCAATGGAGAGAGAATGAATGGAAAAAACGAAGAGTAAAACTCTCTCCTCGATGGCAGTTTTGCGCATTTAATCCTTTAACTTGACGCGTCTATTCCCGTTCGTTGGATCTACCTCTCTCTCTCTCTGTCTATCTCTCTCTTTCTCACCCACTCTTGTACACGTCCATTATCACGGATACGGACTAAATCCGGAGTCCTGGTACTCGTAAACATTACTGCGGACGGACGGGAGTTTAATTCGATTAGGACGCACGATCATCATGATTGGATTGCTCCGCTTTGCTGTACTTGCCCTTTCCTAGTTCGACCCTCTCTCCCACACACACACACACACACACGCGCGCGCGCGTGCACACACATACACATACTCTCCAACCCGCTCGCGCTCCAGAAACTCGATGTACATCGTGAATTTGCGCTACAGCGCGAATCCAATGCGAAACCGATGGAGCCGGGCAGAGCGGTGCGATTGCATTTGGCAAGCGAACAGAGAGGTAGAGAGAGAGAGAGAGAGAGAGAGAGGGAGCAAGAGGGACTGTGCGAGACGAATAAAGTAGCCGCGCGCGTCGTGTACGCATGCATAGGGAAACTGGTCACTTGATTTAAAGCTCAAACGAGTTTATATTTTGTTTTACCATTTTACGGATTACACACGACAACGAGGAGGTCGTGCACTACAGTAATGTGATCCCTTGCAAGACCTCAATCAATTTTTCAGGAGATAATTAATGTGATTATATTTCATTTGCGACATAGTGTATCATAGTTTTTCTCTACGAGCTTGCCAAAAATGTGTTAAACCATTTAAATGTCTAGGTACATTTTGTCAAAACAAATTGCTCCCTCGTTAATTAATCATCTGACAAAGATCGCGCGAATATCCATAAGAGAGAGCCGTTGGCACTCGCCACTTTTCGGATTAACTCTGATGCTTCAGCTACTTCAAACGCAGAGTGACGCGCGAGCAGCGGTTTCAAAGAGATGGGAACACCGGAGAATAAACGCACGGCGGCCAAGCGAATTATTTGGCGAGAGCCTTCTCTCTCTCTTAGCTACGCTCGGCCACTCCAGAGTCACTCTGGCCGCCTCTTGTACAGCGGGGCTTTGGTCGCCTAATGGCCAGGGATTAAATTACGCCCCGGTGCTCTCTATTGCACGTGCGTGTATGAGTGTGTGCCAGAGAGGGAGAGAGATTTAGTTACTCAGACCGGGTCTTTTTGCGATCGCAGAGTCATGGCTGGACTGATAAATTTTTGTTAACTCTATATAATACTATATACATATATGCTGTATTTAATCACTTGCAATTGAGCCACGCACTGAGACTTTTTTCTAAATTAAATGTACCTGTATACACTCTTTAGGGCTATACTTGTTTGACCTGAGGGGAGATGCTACACGATTATAGGGTTGCATCGATAATTTATTCTGTACGCGATTGGTCGAAAGCTTTTTATACGCTCAATCAAGTAATCTGATTTTAAGAAAAAAGCATTCATCTAGTTTGGTTCATTTTCAGTGTATGTAACTATAGTCGAGGACCTTTTAACGTATACACGTAGTAATTCAGTTAAACAAATATTAAGTTGATGCTTTTCAAAATCGCCAATGTTACAATGTTATACCAACGTTTTATAATAATATATACATAAATATTATTCCTGAAAAGTCGCGTCCCTATGAACAAAAAGAACGCACTGGACTCCCAACAATCATCCATCTCGACATCCCCTCATCCAGAAAAGAAGTAGCACGAGAAAAGGGTACGTAGATTTCCAGCTACGACAAAGAAGAAGTCCCGTGTACCTATACTCCATAGTCTTCCTGTACTACTAGCCAGAGACGTTGTGGCACACAGTAACGGCAGCAGCAGCTGAGTCTTAGTAATCCTTGGCCGGACTTCCGGGATTTCCGTGGTCGCCGCTGCTGTCTTCTCCGCACACGCGTGCACATTGCGCACAAACACACACACACACACACACATGCACAGAAGCGCAAACACTCGTGCATACACAGATCTGCAAATGGAACGCACAAGACCTTGTATGACAGTGGCAGCGTGAAATTCACTTGTCCGTATTTGACTAAATGTGGCGCTATGTATATACGTACCGAGAGTCTATGTACTTAACCTGTCCTTCCTGCAGGAATTCTGGACCGCGTTCCCGTAACGCGAGAAGGCAGTTTTATAAGAAAACCTTGTTAGTTTCCATGTGCGGCATCATTCTTATTTCTGTTTTATACTCCCTAAGCTAGGACCATGTGAAGTATACCGGAAATTCAGGATTTTACCGTCCAAATATGTCCGGAAAATTTGTGAGTTTCCAAATTATGAACTTATTAACAAAATACAGTACTTTATAAACTTTATAAAAGGCACATGTTTTATTACGATTACAAACACATCGATATAATCCATGATGACCTTTCCTTATCGCCCAAATATATCTCCTTTCCACGTGTATGCACACAGAGAGAAGGACAGAGAGAGAGAGAGAGAGAGACACACACCCAAATGCCCTGACGCAGTAGTTGCGCCATATATTTGATTCTCTGTTCATGCAACGTCGACGCTTCCCGACAATTACACATAAACACGATGCTGCTAACCCAGCATTCTCTCTCTCTCTCTCTTTCTCTCTCGCTGTCCTTCTCTCCCTCTTGCTTCGCCTCATCGAACATCGGACGCCACATGCATATACACGTATAACATTCGTCGCCGCGGTTCATCTCGTCGCTCAAATATACGCGTATATTCTACAATTGGCAAATTGCAGCTCCGTCATACATAACAACATATATAGATCGCGGTGCTAGAAATCGCGCTGCAGTTGTAACTCGATATATAAATTCCCGTTTAATGCATTGCACGCCAATCTTACGTTGTATTATCGACGCGCGTATAACTGCGGGCATTCGCGGCGATGTTAGCCGCAGAGCTCGTAGCCCCACAGCCTCGCGAAGATTTGCTTATACGCGCCGGTGCACGAGTGGCTCATGTCTCGCCTGTACATATATATATATATATATGCTGTGCAACACAGTGTTACATGCACAGAGGGAATCGGATATATGTACCACTCGATTTTCCCTCTGTCACAACCGCTCCTATTGGCTGGCCTTTAACCTTTCGACCCCCTCGTATTTTCGTTGTGTTTAGCCGGAACAACGCGATTCCCTACCATTTGTGGCTTTTCTATTTGCAACCGCGTATATAAATTTGCAAATATGTCTGACTAGTAATTTTCGGGATATGCGTACTTGTATATCGTATACTAGAGGGACTTCAACATTAATCCTAGTTAAAATTTCAAGGTAAGTAACGTATAGCAGACGCTATATTCCCTTAGTGTACTGAAAAGACTATATGCGGGGGTGATTATAAACAAGGGCAATCTGATTGCCCATTAATATTGATTAGACTGTAAGACCAATAGAAAAATCTTTGTCAGTTTATAGTAGAGTACAGTCGACATAAGTAATATTTCTTAATGTTTAATACTGAAAAGACTTTTATGAAAGGCTAAGTCAATCGTGCGCGGAAGTAGAAACAAAATGGAATAGCAAGACATTTTCGGTATGATGTTTTTTCTCGACTTTTGCTTCAAGTAAGAGGATAATTATTTTTATTTGATATTTTTTAATGTTCCAAACAAAGCCATGGGCTTTGTAATGAATTTCAAAATAATTGGTAACTATTACAACTAAGAAGTCTTTAGACAAATGAAAATATTTTTAAATTGTACACTTCAAAATAACATTCGTTTCAATTATTCATTCTCCTCACAAGTATACACTATAACAGTATAACTACTTTGATTTCTATATAGTGTCTCGTTTATAAGCCTCGAGCCATAGTATATGTTCACCATAGACACGCGCAACAACTTAGCTACTCTGCCTCTCGGCGCAAAAGTAGCTCTTACAAGCAATAATCCGATAACTCGCGATAACTCGTAAGACAAGACAGAGAGAGAGAGAGAGAGAGAGAGAGAGAGAGAGATAGGTGTGTAACGATCGCGGTATGCCCGCATAAACGCTTTCTCTCTCTCTACCGCAAGTGCGTTATTGCTATAGTTTGTCGTAGAGCGAGGCGTGGAACGCGTAATGCCGATTACCGAGACCGCGGCGGCGGCGCTTGCGTATATATATACAAAGGGAGCCGTAGCAGAGAGAGGCGGAGGGATATATTCGCCACAAGTCGCTGCTTTCGCGCGCGGCCCTCAGACCGCAGGCTGCGCAGCCGAAACTTGGGCTGCACTCCGCATGGCTGGGTGCAGCGGTGCCGCACCGCGCGTCTCTACATAGTCGGGGCTTATCGCGCTACTCGCGGAAGATCGGCTCTAAGCAGTCGTGCACACACGGTACCGCAAACTCCGCGCGCGACGACTCCCTCCATGTATATACGTATATATATGTGTGTGTGTGTGAAGGTGCGTGTCGGTGCGGACCGAGAACAGCCGCCTCTCTCTCTCTCTCTCTCTCTCTCTCTCTCTCGCTCTCGCTTGCTTTTCTCCTCCTTCAGCTCCACAGGGAATTTACGCGCACATTTGCCTAACCACGTTAGCGAAACCCGATCCAAATATCCAAGGTTGTACGTGTATGTACAGTAGGTGTGTAAGACGACGAAGCCATCGACGGTACAAACTGCCTGATGGTTCTTAAGCCGATGGAGCTCATTTCTCTCTCTCTCTCTCGCTCTTGCTCTCGCACTTGCTCTTGCCCTCTCCGTCTCCGATTGTAGGATGCAAATCAAATTTGCACGACATTCGTAGTTGGCGGATAATTATCAATTCAGTCATGGGAAATAACCATTTATTATATGTATATCGTACGAGAAAAACGGATAAAACGGATTGTTTAAATATATATTAATTACACCTTTTTAATAAAATACTTTTAAATTAAATGACATTCATTTACACTATAAAGTTTTTATAAAATAGGTACTTGAAGGAAATACTTAATAAAATACTACACTTGAGTATATATTATACATTTGAAATGTCTGCCGGAATATATTTTTTGTTATTTAGATATTCCGTTCAATAAATTATGATGAGATCAAATGAATGCTTAGCGAGTACAATTCATTATATAATAATAAAATCATAATAAAATTAAGCAGATAGGATTAAATGAAGGGAAAAGAAAAGTTACTAAGTATATTCATTTTCGAGAAAGCCGATTAATTTTTAATACTTATTCGTTTTTTAATTAAAAGTTAATATTAATGAAAGAGAAGTTTTGCGGCTTCCGTGTTAAAGGAAATATAGCTCTCGAGCGCTAATTAAGAGGAATTATTCGATTCTTGCTACAAGTGGAAGGTTAAAACCAATTAATTCTTAGCTTTCTTATTTTTATTTACATCCCTATACTTGCGTAAAAGAATCAGATTATCAATTTATAAACTATACAATTTGTTTTTCTAGATGAGTGGCAAACGTACAAGGAGTTTTAAATGTGCGGTACATCATCGGGATCGGGAAGTTTGTTCGGAGAACGACTTCCATCTTCTGATTCACGAACCACCTCTTTTTCGAAGGTAAGATTTATTATTTATTATCAAGATTTAGAAGAAAACATAATAAAATATTTGTCCGATAACAATAACAACTTTAATTTAATCAACGTAATACCTAAAAATTATATTCAACCTCGTGCACATATTGTGTTCCTTTCATTCTGTCTAATACACGTTAAAGATATTAACGACTTCAAATAATATCAATAATAGTTACAAGTGTTTTTCCTAAACGAATTCGAACGAATATTATAGAAATTGAAACCAATTCTGCAGTAATATACATATATGCAAAAGCACTGCGACCCCCAAAACTCTCTGTTCCCTCACGGATCAACGGATTCCGATCAACATTTCGCTCCGCCAAGAATCGACTGATACCAATATCAAAATTGATCGAGCGAGGATAAAAACAATAGCAGCTATCGCAAAGCTTTCGTTCCGCGTACGACTAGACTTAATTGCATTCGACTAGAGTCTCTCGAAAGATCACAGTACCATCTGATCGCTACGTATACGAGTCGCGGTATATGCTCCTAATCTGAAATAAAATCGTCGGCAGTTCGATGCTATCCCCAGAGCTGCTGCCGTCCCGATAATCTTCCGAGTCCTCGCCGAATGAGGCTCCACTATTACATTTCTAATTTTCCTCTTATTGCGCGGAACCATAATAATGTTCTAGCGAAGAAAATCTGCTGCGCTGCATTATATGAATGTATAGATATATAACCTAGCCGATAGCGTGTATACAGTTTAGCTTTGTTATGCAATAGTTATAAATAGAATATATTGAATTCAGATGATATTGGTGTATAAGAGATATACTTTTCAAATAATTTACTTTTTATCGTTTTATACATATTTATTAACCGATTACGTTAAAATAAAACAAAAAAACCCCAGAGTTTAATACAATTTTACGCAGTATCGTGTTTTAATTATTCCAAATATTTACGTGTATATTCAGTAGTATCAATATAATCGATATTTACAACATTTATTTTTCACTTAGATAATCTATTTCTCGAGAACTGGTGACGTGAGAAAAAAATAAAATGTTTCCATGTTCTATTACATCATTCCTGAAACTCGGATTTTATCGGACCACAAAACCGTCATATGCGTACAATAACAGTAATTTAAAAGGATATATATATTTTTACTCTGCTGTATACGAGCTCGTACTATTTTCTCTTTTGCGTGACTAGGTAGAATTGTAACTTGCTATTTTTCTCCCTTTTATTTAATTTCACTATAATTAGATTTACGCGATAATTTAATCATGCGTATGGAATGTAACAACCACTATTATATAAATTCATACCTACAATGCTGTTGAAAAAGCGCAAAATATACCTCAACAACCATATTGATCAATTTCTAAATGACGCATTTACGTATTAGAAGACTTGCAAAGACATTTAAAATTACATTTTCGTCTCTATTAGAATTGCATAAACAAATGCATGGCATAAGTTAAAGATTGAGCAACGGACAAAAGGGCGTAGCTCACGAGCTCCTGCAAAAATGCCTCCAAGAAAAGCATATTCTCATTCGTGGCACTTAACTCGTTTTCTCAAAGCCCAAGACAAAAGAAAAAGGCGACTTCGCAACAACTTCTCGCCAGTATTCCGTGTGTGCAGCTATACGCGAAAACAGTAATTCTCGCTCACAGTCGACCCCAACAACGCCGTCACCGTGGCATTTCCCTTTCATTCATCAGCAAAGTCCTTTTTTCCACGCGTAAATCAGGAAGACTCTCGGTACAGTTTCACACGCGCGAGATGCATCTTTACGCACTCATTCCTAAAACTGTCTTCTCAGAATAGATACCGGCTTACTACTTGTCTATCTCTCGTAAGAGTCACTGTGCGCGCGTTCCAAATCAATGGCAAACTGGCGACGGCGACGGCGACGACGAAAACAGTAAAGAAAAAGAAAAAGATCTTCGTCGTCGTCGTCGTCGTCGTCCGCGGCCTACACGCAGAACTTGTTCTCGCGGCCCGCGACGGTTTCTCGGCCGCATATTTTACACCGAGCCGCTGCTGCTGCCGCCGCCGCCGCCATCAATTGGTTTATCGGAACCGGCCCCGCGCGGGAATGCAAAATCGAAATAATCGCTGGAAAAACATGTTTTTCACCGCGAGAAAAAGGAGATTTCGTGGCACGTTCACGCTTATTTAAGCGTATATTTTTCCTATCATATTTTAGCGGAGGATTAACGCGATGGAAAAAATACACGAGATTTATAAGGTTGAGTTGCCCTGAGATAACACAGATAGATTCGCTTTTAAGAGAATATCAAGTATTTGGCCTTATGTGTGCTGCAGACGCATTTTTGGACTCTTATGCACGATCTCTTTTGCGAAATAACTTCATCCGGGACCGGCGATACCTATTTCTTTTCTCCACGGTACCGCTGCTACACCTGCGTATACATAATTTTATTTTTATATAGAAATTATGCACACTGCACCTTTCATAAATATATTTCCCCGCGAATTTTCAAAAATGTAATTCAATTTGGCTTTTTTTCCAAGTTTCTCTCTCGCATATATAAAATAAAGTACCAGAAAGTCCGCGCGTGTCTCGGGTATATATACATATAGACACTTGAAAAATTGTCCGTGCAAGTCCCATTTAACATATATATACGCGGCACATACTTTCTTATCCAGAAACTGGTATATCGTAATTTTCTGAATAAAAGTGTGTTGCCGGAGGATAGTTGCAGTGTAAAAGCTTTTTCCAATAGCACTGGTTCTCGCATACTGTGCGCGCCGCCACATACTTTTATCCCGCATTAACTTTGAATCTTATATATACGACCCGTATTTGCTATCTAAGGAAATAAATAAGGATAGACAGGGGCCGTTAATTGATGTTGGGAATGTGGAAAGAAGGTGTGCGTTTAATCAGAAAAAGCTATATTCCCGATCAGGCATACTTTAATAACTATCAAACGGCTTACCATCGGTTTTTGCAATTCGCCCAAGTAGTGCCCAAGTCTTTCAGACTTACTGACAAAACAACATTTACAAAAGAAAAATTTCAATATAACGTTGATATAACTGTATATAAATCTATTTTGTATATTACCAAGGATATATTTTAGAATAAATTATCAAATTTTTTAATAGTAGTTTGTAAAATAGATTCTATAACACAATTAAGAATCGGTATAAAATGTAAATTTGTTTCAAGCCAAAAACGTAACATTCGAAAATGCAAGAATCAGCCACTTTGCTCAAATTGAACATTGAAAATTATTTAAAATTGAGCAATATCTAAATAAACCGTCATTTAAATTCCGGCACGTTCCACATCTGCAGCCGCAACACTTCAAAATTATTCACACTAACGAACATTGTATATATTATTCAAAAACACTCGAGCGAGTGGAGATGCATGAAAAATTCTTCTCCGCGCAAAAAGACAGCGTCTACATTATTTATTAGACTCGGGAAAAAAAATGTGTATTCCTCGCGACTCGACATACGCTGCACGCGCCACACCGCGAAGCTCGGCCGCGAAGTAAGCCGAAAAAGAAAAAAAATAAAGCGCGGAAAAAAGGTATAAAGAAGAAAATCGCGCGCGCACTTCGGCACGCGAGAGGAAGGCCGCCGCGAGCTTTTCCGCACTCCCACGGGTGCAAACGAGGAGAGCCAAGATAACAAAGGGCCAGAAACCAAAAGTGATTTTAAAACAAGAAGCTCGATGGGGCTGCCGGCGGAGGGAGGCCGGAGCAGCTCTACCCCGACGGTGGAGGGGAAGCTACGTCGCGCGACTACTTTAATGGCGCGCTTCATAAATAATTCATCCTATCCAGGCGCTACGAGGCTATAGTACGGCGCCCTCTCGACTCAATCCTTCTTCGCTCGGGCTTTTTCGCTTCAACCCTCTCTCTCTCTCTATCTTCTTTTTTTTCGAGTCTCTCAAAATTCCTGAGCACACAAGATAAGAGAGAAAGAGGAGTAGTGGAACGCCACCTGCGCGGCAGCGACCTCCTCTCTCTCTCTCTCTCTGTCTCTCTCGACTTTGCAAATAAAATATCGTCTCTCGTCAAGCTTGCGACGGCGCGAGACACGAACGCGTCGTGTGCGCGAGAGAGAGAGCGAGAGAGAGGGAGAGAGGAGCTTCGCTCGAGGACGCTGAGCGACAAGACGAAACTAGAAGGCGCCAAGTGCTTCTATAAGGCGGCTGCTGCAGTAGAGGGAAGTGCGAAAATATGACGATAGGATATTCCGAGCAGGTACGCGCTCGTATAGGTGCGCTTGTCTGCGACTCGCTGTTGTGCAGACTGTCGATTGCACCCTTTAGTTTTTGAGGATATCCTGGTTTTTGAAGTGCGAGGGGCTGGCGCAATTGCCGCTCATTTGTTGTGCTAGCGACAGTGGCATTAGATAATTTTGCAATATTTTATTTGTATATTGTTTCGCTTTACCCCGGTAATATTTGTTTTATCTGTGATAAAATTATGTCTAATATTATTTTATAAAATTGTTACTTTATTGTAACTAAGTTGAAAATAAGAAATATTTTATAATAATAGATGGATTATAAGGCAGAACTGTAGAACCACATTTAGTATTTATTCTACTTGATTTACTAGCCGAACAATAAAAATATGCTAATATTGTGCTGTGTCGCATCGGAGTTCTGGGAGATATTGAAATTCCTTCAGCTTGTATGCATAAAATATGATGATTTTTAAAAGAGTAACTTTTTCATATCTTATATATATGCAATATTTTAATGAAAAGAATCGCGCAATACCTAGTTTATATTTTTATTTGAAGTATGTTAACAAAATCTTCATCAAAATAACTGGCTATTAAAAAATTACGAAACTTTATGATAAAAGCTCGCTTTCCAATTCTATTTGTCAGAAGAACAAGGCGATAAACATTTGTCTGTGTACTAAAAATATTTCTTAAAAAGCGCATCATTATAATAAATTTACCCCTGAAAGACACTAATACGCAGCGCTGATACATGCACTGAAAAATGAAACGCAGGCCGAGCATTTGACCCAAAAACACCTAAACATTTTATAAAAAAAATTCCTAAACAGATTGCACAGAATTAGCTGCAATTCAAAGGCGCCTAGCTTTCAAGCTCGCACCTTACGGAGAGCCTCGAGACTCGAATCGCAAACCCTCTGCTTCCAGCAAGCATCAGCCGCGCATACTCATAACCCGCAGTCGTCGCAATGACTTTCGGCTGCTCGCGCATCCTCCTGCGAGTATACATGCAGCGGAGAGCTGCTATATCTCGGTTGCGGCACTCGTCATGCCTTTGCCGCAGCGACGCGCTGCACCTCCCGCCGCATAAATAAGGTCTAGCCCGAGAGAGAGAGAGAGAGAGGATATGGTATACATGTATAACAGATGCAGGTGGCTGCAGTGCACACGTGCATATATGTGCGAGATCGCATCTCGTTAGTCACTCTGGAACGAGCCGCGAGCGACACTCTTCCAAAGTGACTACGACTTCAGTTCTCTCTCTCTCTCTCTCTCTCTCTCTCTCTCTCTCTCTCTCTCTCTCTCTATCTCTCAGACCGATTCTTCTTATTCCCGCGTGCACTCTTCTACGCTTGGAGCTTCTTCGCCTCTGCGCGGCGGTACCCTTAAAGCCTGATGGATATGCGTGCCACGCGAAATTTCCATGATTTTCAAAGAGCTTGGGCTCCGAGGAAAAATTACCGAGCTTCTCGTTCTGATCGCTCAAATGCAAATCTATGGAGCTCATGGATATTTATGGAGCTGCCATTGTGTTTTTTCAAAATTGAAATGTTTTTTTTTCCAAAGTATAGAATATATAATGCATATAGACTCGCTGATGCGAAACTTTTCAATTTAATACTCCTTTTGTTATCTTTTCAATTTTCAATCATAATTATTATTGAGTTCGATTCTTTTGTGAATTTTAGCTTTATTCTGCATTTCTATTACCTGATGTAAAAATGTTAAAAGAAAATAATCGCTAATGGGATGATTGATGTGTAAAGATATTATTAATTATTAATAATTTCGATGTTGTACGCATGTCAATAATTGATATAAGCAATATTATTGTTATTATTACCAATTTCCGCACAATAAATGTATTTGATTTGATTTTCGAATTACCCATATTTAAATATTGCTCGATAATTTTTTTAAATTCTTTTAATATAAATATTTACTATGTAGCATAAAGTTAGGTAATAAGGAAACTAAATAAAGCTAAAAAGTATAGAAAAGCCACTTTAATACTAAAATAAGAATGTAATTTAATTACAAAAAGATAGATTTTTTAAGCGAAGGATATCATTAAAACTCAGAATTATCGTTAACTTTGCAAAATACAGGAAATTTAGTTAATTACCTCTTTTAATTTAAAACCACATCAATTATTTCTAAAGTCAACTTTAATTTATGAATCTTTGTATATTATACTAGAAAAATATCTATAACCCTACAAGGTATAAAAAGATTTTTTTTATAACTCAGTGCGTAAAACTTGACATTAGATGTCTGTTTAGTGTCCGTAACGTATCCAATTTCTTCATTAATACGTGAAGTGATTACTTTACGAACGCTAAGCAGGCATCTTAGGTCGAGTTTTACACACTCACTTATAAAAAATAGTATACGCAACTCATGCAAAAATGGCCCAGTTTGCGCCCTTGTTGAGTAATGTACTATTTTGTCCTGCAATTTTTTATGTTCTATAATAATAATAGCTAGACTACTAGTAACTGATTGCTCGACTTAAGAACTTTTTTTTAAAATAGTATTCTGTCTAATAGTTCAACTTCGTATATATTAATCAATTTATCCGTTAAATCATAATCTACATTTTGAAACAAGATAAAGTAATTAATCACTTTAAATTATACGTTAATTGTCTCATTAAATCCAAGTCTTTCACAAATACAATTATGCATCAGAAGCCAAGGAAATAATACAAACGGCATTATAACAAGTGTGCAGAGCGAAATCCCTCGGAGAACGATTCATTCTGAAAATCCATCGGTCCAAAGTCATAAACATAATCCTACAAGTCTGCCCATCACCGACAGGACCGAACTGGTACGTGATCAAACAATACTCTACGCTGCACGCCTCATCCTGGATACCTACCATACATCGCCTAATTCCATCCCTACTATCGATCCGCACGAATTTCCCGACAGGCGGTAGTCGCTCCTCCTGGATTCATTATTATGTAAAAACTCGGAAAAAATTGCAAAAGCGCGTGCCTTTTATATATACATATATACAAGTCGTTTACTACACTATAGCAGAACCTATACATGCGGGAACGCACAAAAGGTGTAGCATCGAGTCTTTCGTATACGTTGTATCGTCTCATTCTTTCGGCCCCACCTCGACCCACAATGTACGCGTGTATGTGCGTATTATATATGTATAGGGCCGCTCACGCACAGGAGCTCGCCCACGTAGAGAGAGGAAGCTATACGAGGTGCACCTGGGCCGCACGTAGGTATAGCCCCCCCTCTCTCTCTCTCACTCTCTCTCGCTCTTGTCCTGTTCTAAAAGAGCGGAGAGGCCTAAGGAGGATCGTCGACAGGTATGAACACGAGTCTGTTTCCGGATGCGATTTCACGGAATCTCTGGCATGAATCACACTCTACTTCCCGTCGATTGATCAGTAGCGAAGACGGAGTGACGCTGCCGAGGAGTTGCGTCTTCGTGTCGGATTTTTCAAATTTGCAGTTAATAGTAATTAGTTTGCTGCAAAAATCTGGGAAGTTCCTATTATATTAACCCATTAACGACCAAGACCCCGAATTTTC